>JAWWES010000067.1:229887-245091 GCA_035583135.1 Lophotriccus pileatus
AGTGAAACTGAGTGCTGTGCACCTTGGGGTGGTTTGGGGAAACCTGCCTGGTGAGAGGGACTGGCTGGAGGGCTGAGACTGTTACAGGTCAGGTTTTATGGAGAACTCCCCAAGTGCTTTTGTTTCCCTTTGGTGCCATCCCACTCTGCTCTGAGCACAAGGTGGGATTGTTGGGGTGTCTGGGCAGGGCCAGGAGTTGGGCTGATGATCCCTGTGGGTCACTTCCAACACAGGAGATTCTATGATTTTATGATCTGCCCATGGCCTTGGCCAATGCAGAGACCTCTCTGTGGAGCCAGAAGGCAGCACATCCACAGCCCTTCTGCTCATCCCTGATCCTGGTGGGAGCCACTGACCTACCTGTCGGGGGTAGAGAGATACTTCTGCTTCTGGAATTTCTTCTCCAGGCCCATGAGCTGGATCTCGGTGAAGATGGTCCTACTGCGGCGCGGCTTCTTTATCCTGGGCGTGGGCTGCTCTGCCTCCGACTCGCTGCTGCCCTGGGCCTCGCTGGGCACGGGCTCTGAGCCCCCAGGGCCCGGGGAGGGCTGGGATGGCAGCACCCGGGAGCTGGTGGCGGCTGGGAGCAGGTGGGGCAGCACGGAGGGCTGCCTGGTGATGACGGAGATGAGGGGGTACGCCCGCAGAGAGGGGGAACCTGGCAGGGAGAAACGTCAGGTCAGGGGCAATGTGGTCAAGTGATGGGAGCACCTGGGGGCAGGAGGGAGACAGGAATAGCTGTCCTGGCTCTGCCGTTCGCTTGTTAAATCACAGGATCACACAAGAGGCTGAGTTGGAAGGGTCTCACCACCCTCAGCACGGGACCATCCCCAAGTGACCACAGGCAACTCAGTTCCCCTCTGGCCTGTTCCTTCCCACATGGATGAGTTCCTGTGTCACCTGCTCCAGGTGACCCTGCCTTGGCAGGGGGGTTGGACTGGATGATCTCCAGAGGTCCCTTCCAGCCTCACTTCTTTGTGATTCTCCCAAGCTGCACAGCTTTCCTTGGGCTGGGGGTCTCACCAGGTCACCCGGGGAAGGAAGGATTGCCTTTCCACTGCCTGGTTCTTCTCTTTGTCAGGGCTGTTATGACACACCCCACTGAAGTCATGTCTTATGACCACAAGAGATCAAACTTCAAGCAAATGTTGAAATCTGTCCCCATTCAGTTCCCAACTTTGCTTCCCTGTGGACACCAGGACAGGGTTCACTTGAGACAGTCACCTCATCTCCCCTTCCAACCAAGAGACAACACAGTTCAGGTCACAGCTCATTCCCTGCATCACAGGAATCACACTTGCAGCCTCCATTGTCCACACTGACCATGTGGGAAGATGAGGATGAATAAGATCCCAAAAGTTCTTCACTGACTCTTAACTCCACAACTTACACCAACCAGTTGATACCAGCCCCATGGACAAACCAGTTCTGCTCCAATCCTTTCAGGTCAGGGCCGTTCTGGGATGACAAATCCAAACATTCCCAAGCACTAGAGGAAGTTCTGATTCACATCAGGCCTTCTGATTTACAGCTGTAGCCAATTCCTGCTCAGCCTTAGCCCCAGGAAATCAAATGTTCCCTTAAAATCTGGGCAGGGAAATCGGGCCACGTACGGGAAACAAACACTCACTGTCAGAGCACAACTTTGCAACCAACCTGCAGAGTCTTGGGCAAGTCACTTTCTTGCACTCATTTGCCAAATGGAAATGATCCTCCTCACCTACTTCACTGGTGGTAAAACATGGATTAAAGTTTAATGTACATAAAGTATTCGGAGATCTTTAGATAAACGGTGCTGTGGAAAGGAACATGTTACACCAGCAGGCCTGGTTGGGAAACCCTCACCATGAATCACCACTCATGAAAATAATGATCTGCAGACCTCATGAGTCGGTTGTGGTGAGTAACTCCTCACTGTGGAAGAGGCACCTGGCCTGCTGGTGACCTGTATTCCTTACTCTCCTCCCTGAGTAAAGGGTTGTGATCCCAGAAACCAGGTCCCAGGAAAGCTGTGGTGCTCAGGGGACATCAGAGAATCCCACAGAGTGTTGATCATTACACCTCTTCACAACCATGGCAAGCTGTGCAAAATCCAGCCACTTACAAAGCAAGTTTGGGAAATATTGCCAAAGGTCTGTGAATCCCAACAGACTGTGGGATGTGAGCACAACCGTGACTACAGGGTTTAGACAGACTGCAGCTTAAATCATCCCTTCTCCTCCACATCTCTGCAATGCCCAAGCTCAAAACATTTCCATTGAATTGAAAGTTTTCCACTTTAACCACTAAGGAAGCACTTGAGAGGTGAGATCAGAATTGCCCAGCCAACCTTTAGCTTGCGTAAAGCTTTACCTGCCTTTTCGCCCTGTGGATTTGTGCTGATCTACAGCACCACTGAGGGACCTGGCAGAAACCTCTGGGGCTGGTCAAAGACCATAAATAAGGACAGAGCAGGCTGTCCTTTGTTTTACACTACTAATCCTCTGATCTCTGATATTTCTGCACCCTCTAACACCAGCCAGGTACACAGAAGGTAAACCAGACCCTGCTCCTGTATCCTGTGTCCTCTTTGTCAGCACCCACTGACACCCGGGATAACAAAAATACCAATGGAACAGACCATTCCCTCTCTTTCAGCCAAATATGCCAAGAAGAAGCAGCCCCTCTTCCCTTCCTGAAGGGTCCCTGCATTGCCAGAGTCCCCTGCAGGAACCCTGAGGTCACCTCCTCGCTGCTCCTTGGGGTGCTGTGAGCTGTGCTGGTGTCCTCAGCAGGGGCTCAGCCCTGCACCACTGCTCTTGCTCACAGAGGATCTAAGAGAAGAGGCTTCACAGGTCTCAGTTCCACCCTGCTCTGAGTAAGGAGACTGAAAACTGCTGCCCTGCTTTACTCTAGGAAGGAGTGGATCCAGCCTTACTGCACTCCCTTATCCTGCTGTTATGGGGTCCTGGTTCAAACCTGCCCATCAGAGAGCTCCTGCTCCTCTATAGATTCATCCTCCAAGCCTTATCCTGTCCCATTGCTGTCCTTGCTCATGGGTGTCTTTTGGCACTGGTTAAATTAATACTTTTATCCTTGTACCCCCAGATATTTCCAGCAGGGCTCTCCATAAAACACAAAATTACTAAGGAGAGCTCAGAAAGCCCTGTAAGGCTCCAAGTGACTGAAACCTCTGGACAAAAGGATTTTTACAGGGAACTTTCTTCAAGGGAGGTCAGCAAAAGCTATTTGATATCAGAGCAACCAGGGATATCTGCTTCCCTGTAAGCCATGGCAGCAGCACATGGGACTGCTTGGAGAGAGGGGAGGATAGTTACAGCACTCCCAGAGCTTATGCTTCACCAAAGAGAAAAGTCTCTTCAGACTGTTTTTCTAATAACCAGCAGGATGAGGATGAAGAGAACTGCCTTCCTCCTTCCCCGAGCCCAGCAAGGACTTGGCTGTTTTGGCGGGGTACGGCAGTGCTCGGTTATCAGAGCAGCCGATGACACTGGGCCTGTTCAGGTCCGTGTTTTCAAGGGTTGAGCACCTGAATGAGGGGATTCATTTTCCCAAACGTTCAGCAGCAGCTGTGCCCTGGCCCAAGGCTCAGCAAGGCTCAGCACAGGCTTATTTTTGGTGCCCACGTCAGGACTCAAATTTATTTACAGCCCTCCTGAAACCGCTGTGCGACTCGTGGTTCGTAACTGCTGAGCTGCTTCAAGCCTCAGGTGGGGAACAGATCTGGGAGGTTGTTGACACCAAGTGTCATGTATTTGTGTATCATCTGTGCCCCTAAGAGAAGCCTTTGCTTGTGGCTTGGCACCAACAGTTGTTATGAAACCATTGTAAACAACGAAATCACCTGCTGAGGTTCAGCCCAGCTTGTCCAGGCTCAGCGTTCTGCCCTCAGCTGAGGAGGGCACAGCGTGCTTGGGGCATGGGGTAAGGATGACATCCAGAGAAAGATGGGGGTTCAAGGCTGCAGATGTTTTTGGGAGGGAAAGCTCCAGGTCAGAAAGGGGGCAGCGCTTTAGCAGCCAACTCTCCTTGCAGTCAGAGCAAACCAGATCTACCTGACCCTTGCTTTGCGCTAGCCAGTTTTTAGATCCCAAAGAAAAAAGCCTAGGTTCAGTGTCCTGCTCTGGATCTAGTTATCCCACAGTCCAGAGGCTGCTGAAGTTGAGCCAGCCCATTGTCTCCATGAACATGACTCCCCTTACACCGTCCATGCAGTTCTCACCCTGATAAAGCCTTGGCTTCCAAACTCTGCCAGATCTGAGGCTGGATCTAAACTACACATCCCCCAGAGTTCAAAGGTATTTCCAGACTGACATGGTATTGTAAGAATGGAATAATTCCCTAATCTTCAACAAATTAAATGCTGGCAAGGAGCTCTTGTCTGCTCAGCACTGTTGGGACACGCTCCGTCTCCCAGGGTGGGATGAATGGAAGTGAAGGGCTCTTTCCTTCCCATCCCTGCCTTTCCCAGCAGTCCCAGCTGCTGTTGTTCCAATGTGTACTCACCTGCACTGTTGTGTGAGCACCTTTTCCAAGCCTGCCCCACTGGTCTTTTTCACATGAAAACCAAAAAGCTTCCCACAAAAGCCAGAAAATGAGGAATTTGCTACCCTAGGAACAGACTTCCTTGGGTTATTGATTCCATCAAAAACAATCAAGAGACCCCTAGTGCAACACCGAAGCCATCAGTGGTTTAGGACTCAGGAGGTCTCAGTGCTCTTCACAGGGACAGTGGCTCAAACAGAAAAGTTTTATCTATTGGAATAGTCTGAATCACCCCAAAGCCTGGCTAGTCTTGGGCTCACTGTGCTGCTGAATGCTTGGGAAGTTTTGGTGTAATCCACATGTCACACCACTCACAGCTGGGGCAGGGAATTTTTCCTGTAGTTCTTTCATCAGGATTTGAATAGTCTCAGTTCCAAGCAGCAAGAAAGCTCTGGAACATTCCATAAAGTCAACATCTGCTTCAACCAAACAAGAGCTAAAAAGAAAAAGGACACTGGATCTGCAGAGTGTTTTCTACCATCTGAAACATTTTGGTTTGCTACTTAAATTTATCTGTGTTGGACAGTAGATCTACACCAAGCACTGACACACCACCTTGAATTGAATTGACTCACTCAAACCACACAGGTCTGGCAGAACCCTGGACTCCTGTTTCCTAATTATATGGAAAATATTTGTCCTATAAATATATTGGGATTGAATGTATCCAAAGATTTTTTTTTTCTCACTTGTTTTGCCTTTCAGCAGCAACACCAAGAAGGTGTTAGACCAGATGACCAACCTGCAGCCATCTCTACTCACCTGCTTTCTGTAAATTTCTGGCCATTAGATATGACACAGTGTGTGCATCGCCACCACTACACCAATCATCTTGCAAAAGTTTTAATTAAAAATAAATACTTCAAACAAATCTTCTCCTCTTTTTTTTCCCCCTCCCTCCTCCTCCTCCTCCTCCTCCCTGGCTTAATTTCCACCCCAGCAGACACAGACTAAAGGGAAGGGAAAAGGGAAAGCACTAATTAGTTGCACTGTTTGACTGCCGGCGATGGCAGAACAGTTTTCCTCCCAGGCAAACTCAGCTAATGCTGTTTTGGAAAGAAAGAAAGCAAAAGGAAGGAAAGATTTATGGATCAGCTCCTCTTGGCAGGTCAGCCCTGCTCAGAGGCAGAATGAAATCTCAGTCAGAATGGGCTGCACTGAAAGGTAAATAATAAAAGAAAATGAACTTACAACTCAGGAAGGTCTATAAATCCATCATCTCCCGAGTGTCAAAACAAAAGGAACCCAAGAAGGAGTGGAGTTCATTTAGCAAAGAGCTGCATTTTGCTGAAGGAGCAGGCAGCCTCCTGACAGGGAGGAGCAAGCCCTGAGTGAAGCAAAGAAAGCAAAGGAAGCAAGGAAGTGTTGAAAATTAGTTGAACCACACACAGTTTCTTTAGTGCAGAGGGTGTTGCATCTCCTTTTTCCACCACAGATCCCCAAAAAGCTTGGATTTGCCAGCCATGCCATCCTTATGGACCTTGGCTGGATTATGGCACCAGAGCTGAGGGAGCTGGTGCAGTCCAGAAACTCAATGTGGCCCAGGAGCCAAGAGCCTGAAGACAACAGCCAAGTGCCCCCTGTGTGCCCAGGACACGTCCTCTAGGTCAGAGTGGGCTCCTTATCTTGGCTGGTGGTTGCCAGAGCTGCCAAAGGCTGAGCAGGGACCTGACAGGACTCTGGTGCAGAGGCTGTGCTCCTCTGCTGAGCTTCCTCAGCCAGCAGGCACCACATGGACCTGCAGCACCTCTCCTGCCCGTCAGAACCCCCACTGAGGGCAGCAAAGCACTTTCTGTGCTCAGGTTTGACCCCAGCCCATCCATTTGTGGTGAGCTGGATTGAAACCTCCTCTGCTCCATCTGCACCAGGCTCAGGACTGAGCAGTCCCAGGCACGGGTGTCTCTCCCCTGTTAGCTGTTAGGGTCGGGTTGCACCAGGTTCCTCCCAGGAGCAATGCTGTGCTCCACCAGGCACCCTGGGAAGGACAGAGGCAGGAGAAATGAGAACAGCAGAGGGCTGGGCATATACCAGGCAAATTCATATCCCCTTAGGAACAAGGGGGACAACCAGGTCTGCCAGACTCCTTGTGAACAGCCCAAGATCCATCCCTTCCAGGGTGCCACTGGAGCAGTGCCATTCACACTGGAATCCCAGGTTTTCAGGGTGTGTGGTGGGAACACAATCCCTCAGCCATCCCCAGAGCAGGAGCTGAGCCCGGGATGGGCCAGGGGGGGTGAGAGCAGTGTTGGCAGCTCCACAGCTTCACACACCACACGAGGTGAGGGCTGGTGTGTTTGCCCTGGGAACACACGGACACGGAGGGGCTTCCAGGGCTGGACACCCCTCCTGTGCTCCTGGAATGGGCTGCAAGTCCAGGCACAGCCACAGAGTCCTCCTGAAGCTGTCCCCACAAAGCCTCCAGCCCAGAGGTGATACCTGTATATGGTCTTCAGTGTTTTCAGCCCCCCTGTGAAAAAAGCTTGGCCAGAGAGGTGGTGGCAGGTAATTTTTCAGGAACCCTTTGGATGGAC
Source organism: Lophotriccus pileatus (assembly GCA_035583135.1). Classification (NCBI taxonomy): domain Eukaryota; kingdom Metazoa; phylum Chordata; class Aves; order Passeriformes; family Tyrannidae; genus Lophotriccus; species Lophotriccus pileatus. The sequence continues at coordinate 236,964 of JAWWES010000067.1, forward strand.
CAGTTCAGACACTGATTCTCTCCTTGGTCTTTCCAGTCTTACTGTGAGACAACCCTCAGATACTCTTCTACACTTCCTACACCTCTTTGAATATTGGAATGGCTGGAAAACCTGCAGGAGATCCTCAGAGCCTTTACAGGTGCCAATTTCTCAACTCTATAATCAGATTTTCCTGTGATTATTATATATTAAATAGGAATCCTGGAACTGGGAGTGCTTGAAAATGCTCTTTATTGCCATTCCTCTTCTCCAGCACTCAGAACTCAGTCACTGAGAGTTAATCCTGATTGGGGAAAGGAGAATTGGTTTGGGGTTTGTTTCTTTTTCTGCTTGTTCTCTTTTTCTTTGGTTACCTGTGAAAACAGTTATAGCTGAGTTGGAGCCAAAGTCTTGACACAAGAGCAGAGGTGAAGGGCACTTCTGGGACATATTGAAAGCTTCCAAAAATAGTCTCAAGACTCAGTCCAAATGCACAGAGACACAATTTCCATGGGAATCATGTCACAGAGGCTGCAGGAAAGCAGAGCTCTCCACCCTGAAAGCTTAAGTGCAGAGCTGGAACATGAACAGACGCTGCTGGGGCTCCAAAATAGCACCAGAGAGGTTCCTTGGAGGAAGGTTTAATTGCTCCTCAACCAGAGACTGCAGGTACAGTTCACCCCACTCTCTGTTTTCACTGCAGTGAGCCCCTTTAGCCTGACGAGGACTACGAGGCTTGCAAAAATTAAATGCAAATCAGCAACACAGCAAGAAGCCTGCTGGGTAGCAACTGGCTTCTCCCCACTGTGGAGGAATCCAGACTGGTGGCCGTGGCAAAGTGCCCACGAGCTTCTGTGGACCCAGGATTTCACCTGTGTGTGTCCACAGGAGGAACACAGAGGCCAACAGAAAAAAAGGAAATTAGTGCAGCTAATTTTAGCCCAGCTGAAATGGTCCTTTGTGCAGGCATTCTGACTGAAGGCCAGTTCTTCAGGGCCTGCACCTTCTGTATGAGCCAAGTGTGAGTGGCAGAAATAAGAGGCATCTGATCAAATGGTACATTTTGACATCAGCTTTTCAGGTGGGAGGAAACTGGGGCTCATCCAGGAGTCCTGTTTTACCTTCCCCAAGAGAACAATCCCTTCTCTCTTCCATCAGTTTTTTGAGGGAGTAGCTTTTCAGCTCACTCAGTTTCAAACAAAACCACTGATGTCTGCAAACATTAAATTAAAAGATGCTCTTCCCCAAAGCATCTCTCCCCATGCAGCTTCCAGGACAGCTCCCCAGGGATGATGGAGCTGGACACAGCTGCCCTTCCCCAGGCTCTGGAGCGCTTGGAGCTGTGCTTGAGTTCAGCCCAATTTCAAAGCCACAAATGACATTTCCTCAGGCCTTGGAGCTGTGAGATCCAGGTTTTCCTCTTCAGGCCTGTCCCCCTTAGCAATGTATCAACTTCCACATCACAACAGTAATGAAAAAGTTTGGAGGGTGTGAGGTGTGTGTGCCACAGGCCTCCACAAAAACCAACCAGAAAAGTAATTATCCTGACTTAATAATGGCATTTGATGTTATATTGGGGGGTTTTATATGTTGAAGACCCTGTACACACAGCAAGTAATTGACCTTGAACAACTGAGGAGCCCGAGAGCCTCCCTGGCTGAGGATCTTCCCACTCCCTGCTGCCAGGGCAGATGTGCAACCCCTGCCTCACACAGGGCTGCCTGGGGGGCAAACATCTGTATTAAAACCACAATCCAAAACTCTCCTGCTGCATCAGAGCCTCCAGGGATGGCAGATCCAGGGCTGGTGATCACCATCCTGACCAGCGGCCTTTGGGCTGTCACAGGAGGAGGAGATGGGAGTGCACGTTGAGCTGGAGTGGCCAGGCCTGGCTGTGCTGCTGTCCTGGGACTGTCACTGTGCCATGGCTCCCTGGCATCCCAGCAAGGCTCAGCTGCCGAGTTGCTTCCCAATTTCTGGAAGGATACAAGGCAGCACCACCTGGGTGCCATGGGTTGCTCTCCTTGCACACACAGCCTCTCTTCCAGGCTGTCTGTCAAGCAGAGGAGTGTGCCAGGACCTTGTCAGATCCTCACTGAAGAGGAAAATGTATACATAAAGAGGATTTATTTTGTTTTAAAGATGCACTTAAAGAATCTATTTGGCCAGCACTCGAGAAATCCTTTGCAGCAAATGTGGCTTCATCGGTGGAGAATGAATCAGAACACACCTCACTGCTCTATTCTGAATTATTCTGCTCCATGTACTCCAGTGACAACCTGCCTTTTGAATGGGTGCCCCCTTGGGCTCAAACCACCCCCTCCAGCCAAACTGAGGTGGCTCAGAGAGGTCCTGCTCTTCGTCTGAGGCCACACAAAGGGGATCTGTCTGGGATTCCTCATCTTTAGCTGATGATTCCTTTAAATCCTACTCAGTGGGAAAAGAGGTGCACTGACCACAAGCAGATCTGCCCTAAAACTCCTACTGGGATATATGGGCCCAAAGCCATCAGAGCTGGAAACAGCTCCCAAGGGATGGTGGGTTTCCAAGTGAATCTCCATTCCAGACCCTCACTGGTGGGATCTGAGGGAGTTCTAAGTCGAGGCCACACCAGTCCCAGGGAAATAACCACCAGCACATCCCCAAAAACAACAGCACTCGGGAGGGCAGGGGGATCCCTGGGCCAGGAGTCACCAAGGGACACTTGGGCTCCATTAACCCATCTCAGCCTGAAGCTCCTTCTCGTGGACTGAGTCCCGTTAAAACACTCCAGCCAAGAGTTCCCTCCTTTACCAAGGACAAGGCTCAGCTCTAGGGCTCATCACCAGCTGGACCCAGACTGAACAAGCAGAGTAGCCAAAGAATGACAGAATGGATTTGCAGGGAGTCTGGCCTTGGCTCTCGGGGTGGAGAAGGTGCTGAGATGACCCAACTCTCAGGGTGTCTCAGCTCACAGTGCAGCGGTGTCTGTCTTCCCTGGTGACAGACATGACCAGACATGGGGGCACTGCAGGAGGCCAAATCCAATCCTCTTTCCAGATGGTGTCACTGCTCAAGGACCAATATTTGGGCTTGTATCGAGAAACAGTTCACGAGAACTGAGAGGGTGGAGTTTAATGGATGGGTAAGTCACGTTCTGTGCTTTCTGGGGCTCCCTGTGCATCCCTGCCTGGCCTCCACCCAAGCTCCGGGTCTGTATGGACTTTGGGCTCACACATTATGGCCATTCTTACATCCTCACACATCTGAGAAACAAATCTGCCTCCTCTCAGGATTTCACAGTTTCTGTCCAAGTTCAAAGGCACAATGCCATGAGCACATAAATCAATCAGCCCCTCACTTCCTGCTCTGTTAATTATTATCACAACATCCATAAGCAAACACCAGCCCTGGCCAGCTGACTGGCTGTGCACACAAAAGCACTCTTCAGGTTTCTCAAGCCCACCCTTGTGTGAGTTCCAGCAGAGAGCTGCCCATAAATATCAGCACCTCTTCCTGCTCCCAGCTCTAAAACCCACTGCTGAGTGACACATGGGAAGGAAGAGAGTGCAATTGTTTCCCAACACCACACTGTGTAAATTTTGCCTGATGGATCTTTTGGAAAATGCTTTTTTCTTCTCAGGAGAATAGTAGATCAGTGTTTAAAACACACAGACATCCCCCTCTTTTCCTCCTGGCTGAAATCAAAGAGAGACTTCAGCAAGCCCCACTGTCAGCCTGAAAGGGACCTGTCACATGTTGGCAAAGCCTCTGCCTCTTATGACTGTGGCTTATCATCTCAAGGGCTGCTTTATTAATAATCTTGCCCCCATCAGGACACATTTAGCAGAGAGGTTGGTGTCTCTGAGCTGCATGTATGATTCTTTGATCTTGCATCTGCCCTAGCAGAGAGAAGACTCAGCTCTGTTTCCTCTACAGACGAAAATAAACCCTGTGGCCGATTTGGCCGAACAGCTGCACAAACAATGCAGTTTGGAAGGATGCAATTGATACACCAGCAGGTTTTGTTCACAGCCTGCCCCTCCTTTGTGGCTGCCAATTAGATCAGTGATCCTCACCCAGCTCTTGTGGCTGGGTAAGGAGGAGAGACAGGGAACAAAGCTGAGCATAATGCACATCACAGAGTTATTCCAGGAAGCTGAAGCCCCATTATCAGAATCTGGAGCACCTTGGAATAGCATTTCCTTCAAACCTGATCTCTTTGGTTGAATAAGTTGACAAAGACTATGTCACAGCTTCCACCAGCACAGGGCATGGCTATTTTTACTCCCTTCACATCAAGTAATAGCACACCCATGTCACCCCCTGGATTCAACCTTAACCCAGAAAGGACACCTAAGCTTTCACTTTTTGGATGGAGGAAAAAATACTGCTGAATTTCCAGTTTATAGAAACTTTTCTACCAGCTATTCTGGAACATAAAAATCGGTGCTGGCAACTTCATTCCCAAAGCAGCTTCCTTGCCTTCAGATCTGTTTCTATTATACACAATCAGCCATGAGCTGGAGATGTTGCAAGACCCCCCTGGTCATGGTTCCACCCCCACTGCAGCCGGAGCTGTTCCACAGGACACCGGGAGCTGGATGCTCCCAAGGGTTACACCCCCTTCTCCAGGCAAACTGATACTCCAGCATCTGTGTCTAATTCGCCTGCCCTGTGGCCCAGGAGTGAGTGAGGGCAAGGAAAGCTGTGCTCAGTCCTACAGACATTGTGGAAAGGGCCTGTCGGGCAGCACAGCTCCTGTCACTGTGAGCAGAGCAGTGTAACAGCACAACAACCACAACAGCCCATTTCTGGGGGAGGAGGACCAAAGGGCCTCCAAACAACAGTTCAGCCCACGCTAAGTCAGGGTGCACTGTCTGTTCCAGCCTGATTTGTAGCAGCCAAGGCCCAGCCCATTCATTTCAGCCTCAGTGGCGTTTTGGGCTCTTTCAGCTGAAACACAAAGCAAATTTCACTCTTACTGGAAATTAATCCAATCTCAGAAAGCAGGCTGGGAAAATGTATCAAGGATGGGCAGTCCCTGAGAGGACACACCCAGAACCAGCAGTTCTATGAGAAAAATGTCAGTCTCGGAGTTGCAGAGTGCTTTGGAGGTGTGAAACCACGTCCCTGTCAGCAAAGCAGTGACAAGGTTCTCCCAGTTAGCACAGCTCTGATAGAAGGATGAGCCAGAAATTCCAGCTGGTGAGCTCTGGGTGTCCTGAACTCCTCTTGCCCAGAGAAGCTGTGGCTGCCCCTGGATCCCTGGAAGTGTCAAGGCCAGGTTGGATGGGGCTTGGAGCAACCTGGGCTAGTGGAAGGTGTCCCTGCCCATGGCAGGGGGTAGGACTGGATAAGCTTTAAGGTCCCTTCCAACTCAAAACATCCTGGGATTCCAAATGCAAGCTCCAAATACAAGCCCCCACTCATGTCCAACATCAGCCTGCAGGTTCTTTTCTGTTCTGATAGGAAGTCAGCCAAGGAGACACTGTTTTCACATCTCCAGACAAGTAAAGATTAAACTTTGGGTGGAGACAGGCCCTAATTAATCATAAGGGATGGAATTAGGTTTCAACAGTGCCCAAATTCTGCCAGCTTTAACTGTGAATTAGTACCATTATGGGCAGAAATGTTAGAAGCACAACTGTTCCTGTCAGTTCCAATCTAGAACTGCAGACATGCCATAGAAACACTGATTTAGGGATCCAGGTGGGAACCCCTCCCTCAGTCTAAGGTTTGGAGGGTTTGGAGTCCAAGCCTTGGTTCTCACCCATCAGCACATCTATTTCCCTCCAGATCTCCACGGCCCTGTCACTGTGGAATGCAGAGTCACCGTGTTCCACAGGTGTGTTGGGCCTCCATAATCTCATTTAAATACCAATCAGAGAAGCCAACAGGCAAAAAAACAATGCAGCCCTTTCTTCCCTGCACAAGTGGGTGGGTGTGCAGCTCCCACTGGCACTGGAAACGGCTCCAGGCTGATGGGAATATTGTCACGTTCCCACTGACTTTACCCTGTCCCATAAAGCACCAAAAGAACAAAGTTTTGCTCACTTGGTGTAGATTTTGGGGGAAAGTGGACACTGGGCACAGTGTTTCTGACCCTGCCACTGCCTTAATGCTCCATCTCAGCCAAATCCCTGAATCCCACTGGATTTCTGTTCTCCCCACCTGCAAAATGAGGGAGATAACACCCAGCAAAGCACTTTGTATGGGCTGGAAAGGACTCCAGGAGCAGCCAGGAGGGGGCCAGGGGTGTGATTACTTTGCTGAAGACGTTGTCCATTAATAGATTGCGTGAGCCCTGTGTTGAGAACTCTCCTTTGTGTCCCAGGATTACGAAATCCCTTAATGTGCCATTAATATATATGCTAATTTGGAAGCCATGCCTGTGTCCTATTCTTGTGCAACCCTCGATGTTTCCACGGGAACCCCTCCAATACCAGGCACAGATGCAGAGCGTGGTTTTTCAAACCAAAATAGCTCTTTTTTCAACTCAGTTTTCGAAAGTTCTCCTGACCCAAGAAAAACATTCTGCCCAAGATCATCTGTGGCTGCCAATTTTAACACGATGCTGCCTCTCTAAATGAGTCTGCAGGGAATATTTTTTTATGTTTCCCAAATATCACCATTCCCAGACTCTTCTGGGGCGCTGCTGGATTGAAACTCTAGCAGGCAGAATCTCTACATTCCCAGTATTTTTATTAAGCCTTGAAAGAGGGGCTGTACCCCACCTGTAAAATTAAGCTGTCCAGAGAATTTGGGCAGTTATTGGCATTTACTACTCTACGATGCAAAACAACCAACACTTCTGCCCCATCTCCCTGGGCTGGTTTGCTTTGCTCAGCAATGGTGTGATGGTTTTGAGGGATCTTTCAAATTCTGAGAGCCTTTAATTCAGGTTTGATGAAGCACAGATGAAAAAACCAGTTTCAGTTTGACCATTTTTGTAAACATCCTCCTCATGTTCTGCTCTCTGTTGAAGTATTGATGCCATGCCCACAGCTGGCTCCGCTTCCACCCCGGGAGATCTGCTGGGCACGATTTTCAGTTTATGTAGTACTTAAGAAAGATCTTCTTGGATGCTGCAACTCGATTCACTGTCTTGAACTAGATTTTCTCTAACTAGTTAAAAAGTGCTTTTTTAAATCGCTTTCCTGCTTTAAGCCATTTTACAGTAATGACAATATCTTGACGTTAGATGGATGCAATGTTGAATCCATATAGATATAAATGTTTGTTAATAACAAGATGAGTTCCATGTCTGCTCTGTGTGTTCCAACCACCACAAACACTCCACCACCACCTCCTTTACATGTACTCAGTGACACAGTGGGGAGAAAAGTGCAGCTGAAACTAAAGCAAGATCAGAAACTTATAATCCGATACAAGAATTGGCTCAAAATACCCAAAGATTCCTAATTATTTTTGTCCTTTATTAAAAATACAAGAAGAAAACAAAGACCAATGGAATTTAAGGCATTGGGGTAGTTTGGCCCTTTGAAATTTATAAAGTTTCAGAATGTCAACACATTCCTGCTCAGTCCCAGTTTGGAGGGAACAAAACGAGAATCCTGAAAGGAAAAGAAAAATCCCGTATAAAAAAATAACGATGTGAGTTGTCTCTGCACGCAGTAAAAAGAGGCAAGAAAAAGGCAGCGCATTAATTATTTTCTCCTCTCCGTGGGCCACCTTTCGTGCAATTGTTGAGAACAAAACACACTCCCACCAAGACGTTAACATCTCGTTTCCAGCACTGCTTGGGTGAGGAGCCTGAATAAAAATAAATGGCTCCTCCAAGGAGACACATCATCCATCGTCAGCGTGTACAACACAGCCATTAATCACGCACAACCCGCTTATTACGGCCATTCAGGCACTGGCAATACAAATGCTTATAAAACAGGGGCTCCTTTCATAATTCCCTGCCCTGGCTCGGTAGTTTAGAGGCTTAACCCTTTTCCAGCGAGGGATGGGCAAACTGGTTCTGCCTAATTCCAAAGCAATCCGACGTCATGGGTTCGAAAGGTCGGCCTGAACTCAATCATTCTTAGGTGCCGTTTGTGCCGAGGGAGAAGCTCAAGGGGAGGAAACCTGAAAACCCCACAGGGCATGGACAGAGGGTAAAAATCCAGTAAAGAGTCAAAGGATGCATCAAAATTGGTGG
>JAWWES010000067.1:245191-257695 GCA_035583135.1 Lophotriccus pileatus
AAACCTGAAAACCCCACAGGGCATGGACAGAGGGTAAAAATCCAGTAAAGAGTCAAAGGATGCATCAAAATTGGTGGTGAATGAGTTGAAACCCCTACAAAGTAATAAAAACAGCTTTGTCTTAACACTTCTTTTATGTGATTTGGGGGGAAGTCTCTTCCCTCCTACAGACTGTGCTGGGAATAAGCTGCAGCATTTTATTTGTACTTAAGTAATCCTCATGTTAAACATACACAGTCCCCACTGCCCACATTACTTTGGGCTTCTCTTGCCTTTCTTAGCAAAGGATTTTCGCTCAAGTGCGTAATGGAACACTTCCTTTCTTTAAAGAATGGGAAGGGTGAGGAATTCCGTGAGCATGTAACAGCCCCATTAAGTCAAGGACAAAACCAAGCAGGGATGGCCAAAGCACCTGCAGAGCCCTGAGCTCTTCCACAGGCTCTGCAGAACCCCAGCTCCAGTCAGGTGTCCACGGCGTGTCCCAGGCTGCCAGTAAATGAGTGCTCAGCAGAAAATGCTGATATATTTGCAGTCTGATGCAATTCCTTTTCTTCTTCTACACACCCAAAACTTCTGTTGGCTTCAAGGAGTAAATAAGTGGGGACAGGAGGGGAGTCAAGAGGTGCTGAGAAAAGCAGTGTTTTGCCATCACGTGCAGCATGAAAATACCAAAGCCTCGCTATTTACTGAGAGTTGCAACAAGTGAGACACTGAATGAAGGCAATTCTTGCGGAGAGAAACTAGATAAGGTGTGTACTTGAATTTTGTCCCAGTGTGAAAACTGGCCCCAGTTTAACCAGACACAGTAATTTGTCAAACGCTTCAATTAAGTTTGTTGACAACTGGACAAATATTTCCAACGTTGGTATCAAGTACTGGAGGCAAATGAGCCATGATTGGCTTTGGGGAAGACAAACATTTTGAGAAGACAGATTAAGAGTCCGCCGCATTTTAAGTTACACCAAAGCCATGCACTAGGTACTGGGAATGAAAAAGTTCAGGGGGGATTTTTCAGTTAATTAACAAAGCAGCATTGGGTGGCAGCAGCAATTCCGTGATAACTTCCTCCATAGGTAAGAAATACTCAGTGAATATCTCACAGGCAAGGGGGATATGCCCCAGCAAATGCTCAGTAAGGAGTCAAAGGCACACAATATCCTGAGTTAAAAGGGACACATGAGGGTCACAGAGTCCAGCTGCACAGGACACCTCAAAAACCCCACCAGAGGTGCTCAGAAATTCACCACCAGCTCTGCTTCCTAGGAAATACTGGGAGCTTTCCCACGGTAGTTCCCCTAAAGGAAAGGCTTTTCTTCCAGCGAAGTCGCCGTCAAGGCGCTGTGGGGAGTGAAAGTGTTCTGGGCACCCTTCGCTGCCAAAAGGATTGTCTATCCCACAATTTACTCCAGGAAAATACCATTTTCCCTTTGCAGGTGATAAATACAGCAGGAAAGAGCGTTATGACTGGGTTTGGTTTGTGAAAGGCAACACCAAAGTGGAGCTCACTGGGGAATCAGTGAGTCAAAGCCCTCATGCCAAGGCTGTGCTGGGCAGTATCTGGAAGCAGGGAACAGCAAAGCTTGGGCTTTAAACAGCTGTCAACCCACTTTGATGCATTTTTACAAGTTGAAACATGACTAATCTTAATATTAAGAAGGGAGAAATAAGGCAGGGATCACAGAAATCAGCTTTTTCAAACATATTGAAGCCACAGTCACCTATTGCTGTCAAAGTCTCTCATTGGTGGTGTTTCTGTTCACTGACAGGGAAGAAAATGGGCAATATTTTTCTGAGTTGAGAATGTGCCATGGAAATCCTGTACCAATGTTTATCATGGTTCTGCCCCTTTTTCCTGATCCAAGCTGCTGGATGGGTATCACTTTTCCTCGTCTCCAAAGGACAAATTGCTATTTCATAGTTGCAAGCTCTTTAGAATGTGTCAGTGGAAGCTATTAATTGATCCTGCTATTAATAGAAAGGCATGAAAAAGAGAAAAGGATTTAAGAAAAAAAAAAAAGCCAAATGCCTACAAAAACAGCAAAAAAGGAAAGGAAATAATTTACCAAACTGAGTTTTCCAGTCTAAAAGCCAGTCCACTGAAGCAGGTACAGCTCTAAGACACCCCAGCACTGCTGTGCCAGCTGGGCAAGCAGCCAAACCAGCCTCTGAATTCCCACCCCTGTCCCATTTTCTGTCCTCTCACTGCTCTGCAAACGTCCAGCACTTCCATCCCCCACAAGGACCTCTCACAGAGCCAGAGAGATGTCCTGTCATTAAAACCAGCACCAGGCCTGGCTTTCATTTTAACACGTGTAGGCGGTGTATAAATCCTCCTCTGAATTACCACAGCAAGCACCATTGGACTGGCATGTGGGAGATACTTAAATTAGGGGGTTTGAAGACTTTAATTGTAAAGTTCAGAAATTTCTCTTAAGGACACAAATGTAACTATCCAGACATAGAGTGTCTTCTTTCCTGCTGGAGAACCAGTTCCTGGTCAAGCCAGCGAAGCCACAGGGTTTGTGGCACCCATATTTATACCCTCTGCCTTACAGTACAGTCTTTATCCACTTTGTATGCGGTTCCCCCTGATGAGGCCATCCAAAATTAAGCCAAATTAGTCTGATTTCAAATTTATTCAGAAAAAAGCTATCATTTTAACACAATTACTACAAAGGCAGAAACAAAAACAGACTGATCCCGACCCTCCAGAAGAGTTTGGCATGGACTGGCAGCTCATCCGCCTGTGGGGATGAGTTTAGTTCTCTCGGAGATGGGAATGAGCCCAGTGAACAGCTATTCCCTGCTGTCCACACAGCCTCCCACATCCCAAGGTTTGGGTGGGATGGCACTCGAGGTGTGGAGCCAAACCCCAGCAGACAAATGCCAGCCAGGAAATCCTAAACCTGCTCAGAGCCTTGGCCCTGCTGGAAAAGGAACAGGGAGAGAATTTCTGAGGACAGAACAAAAAGGCTCAATCCTGAATTTATTAAAAAATACATCAATTGTCTTTAATGAGGCTTGTGAATCACAGTTTAGAAGATAATCTGCCCAATTTTGTGAAAACACCACCATATGTGGTTGAAGTTGACGAATTGAATTATTTATAATTCCATCTTTTTATCACATAGGTTCTTTCTTTGTAACTAATATTTTGGATGCTTTGCTCAGCTGAGACACAGATGAATACCCATGAGCAATAGAGCTTTGAGCTTAGCTCGTGTGAGAGTTCCATTAATTTATGAGCTGATACTTACACAAGTAAGCTCCCTAAATCCTGACAATTAGATGAAACAGCACCAGGATTTCTACAAGCTCCTCTCAGTCATCTTTGCTGCCTCTTGTGTTGCAATCACTCCCCCAGTGAGTCTGTGAGGGACAGAAATCCATCCCCAGTATCAATTTCTGTGTCATGTCTCCACCACAGACAGGTGCTGTGGGGATCAGGCACCGCTTGAAGAGGTCCCCGAGTCTCAGCCCCTCAAAAAAGGGTTTCACCAGAGCTGCACAAATACAACAAAATCAGTTGGGGTTTCAGAAATGCTTTTGTTTTACTGTAATTTAAGTGCTGAACTACTTTACAGTAATGTGCTTTCAAATGTTTACAGTTAAGGCATAATTGAATTTGACTCATTTTGGCCCTGATCCAGCTGTGATTTAATTGACTTCAGTGGGAGTTGGACTGGGCTCTAAGTAATTTTAACTAAAATAATCCATCAATTGTTCCTCACCCACTTCATCAAGCTCCTTCCTATCATTTATGATTGCTCTGTAATTTATTGCAGCAAGGTGAAATGAACCCTTTTAACTTCTGGCACAGCCTCCTGTCCCTCAGTGGAGACCTTGCCTGCGTGCAGCCACCTAAAGAAGCTCTGCTCCAGAGCCCCAAAGCGGCACCGTCCTCTGCTGTCACAGCAGCCTCCAAATATCAGCTCCTCCAGCCTGTAGTCACCACAGGAACAAAACAAACCGTTAGCAAAGCTGTCAGGAGGAGGTTTGGAACAAAACAGGCAGAAGGGTGAAGTGAAACGTGTTCAAAACTCACGCAAATGTTTTGCAGCCAAAAGAAAACCATTTCACTCTCTCAGTGGTAACGTTACTGGCTTCTGTTTCAGGGGGACTTTTCATCTTTTTCCTCTTTGAGCCCCAGGAATGAACCCCACCCAGAGCACTGGGCCTCGCACAAGGCAGCTCATGTTAAGCACGACATGGCAGGAGATGTTTTCCACAATAAAGATCACCACTGCTAATTTTGCTGTAAAGATGACAAGCTAGTCTGTCATAGAATACCCTACTTAAGCATCACACACACTTCTCTGTCTTCTAAAAGAAAAGGAGATGCTTTTATTAAGGCTTCAACCCTCTGTGCTTACACAAGAATGTTCTGGCTTTTAATGGATCAGAGTAGGCAGCTCTACACAAGATGTGGCAATAGGTGCCTGTACACTCCAAGCTACTTGTTGCTTCAACATTAGTTCTCAAGATGTCTATTAAAATTGAATTCAGATGAAATTCAACCCCTGTGAGGTGAAATCTCAGCTTAAAACAAAAAATAATAGTTTGCACTGGCAGGAAAAGTAACATTAACAACCCAGGGACTTGCAAAATTATCATCAGAATATCCAAAAGCAGAATGTCCGAAGCCAAATGGTGGCCAAGAATTTAAAGACCAGTTGGTGAGTACATGGAAAACTCTCTGATTTTGGAGAAAATCCACAAAATAAGTAGCAAGATGATCCCAGATACAGGGCAACTATAAACCCAGTTCAAGCCCTTCTCTGCATGAGCAGTCCTGTTGGAGTCAGAAAATCAACTACATGAATAGAAACCACTGGCTTGTCAAAGAATTTACAAGATAAGAGCTGAACACACACGTCCAAACACATTTTAAGGTCATTGAAAGGTTGTTGCTCTGGAACAATACATTCTGGAACCCATACATTCACAAATTTTCTGCCATCACAGAGTTGTAATTTTGTTATATAGGAGATTATGGAAAACTGTTTTTCTCCCTCCATCAGAAAACAAGGAAAAAGTGTGATTTTTGAAAGCAGAAAAAGGAAAAGCAAAGCAGAGGTTTTGTCTATCAAGGGCAGGGTTCTTTCAGGTTTCAGTTTTAGATAGAGCTTAAATACTGGGGATGTGTCCAGTGCAGTCCAGTGAGGTTTGGATATCAGTGCAGGAGTCCCCGTTGGGGCAGATGGAGGATATTTTGTGGAAAGAGTGTTTTTCACCCTTGCCTTCAGCCACTCAAATGGGTCTCAGCTGTTCCCAAAGTACCTGCAACTGGTAACTTGGTGTTCTGGGCTGAGTTCTGGCCAAGAGTCAGTCAAAACAGAAAGGTGGGAAAATACTGGAAAATGGAAAATTTCCTGTGTTAGCCAGGTCCTCACACCACAGGGCTCTGTTCTTTAAGATGTCATTAAAATGCAGTTTGGGGAATTTCACATCATTCACTGGGCCTTTCAGATGGATTCTCCCACAGTCCTGGGAACTCAAGAAATAATGGATAACATTGGAATTCCACTGCCCAGCTCCCATTAGCTTGTCTTTGTGATCCCATCCTGTTACAGGCTTTGTCTTGACTTACACAAAGACAGCTGAGATCACAAAATAGATCCCAGATTTTCCAAGGAACTGTTATTTCCCAGCCAGTGAAGCTCATGTCAACATATCCCAGGTTCTACAACCCGGAATGCTTACACAGAACTGACTAAAAATGGTTTTTTTCCCTCAAAAAATAAAAAGAAAGAAAATTTAGCAATACCAAAAGTAACTTTATTGCTTTGCCAAATGTCTCATAAAGAGGCAAGTGCTACAAAGTTTTGTTTCAGCCTTAAGAAGATAATTTTTCAATATTTTATTCCAGATCAAGTATTTTCTCCGATCTGATTTTACACACACACACTTTTTAAACCTTTACCTTGCCCAGCTAAATCTGTACATTTTCCTTCACTCTGAACCAAAATGGACAAGTGATGAGTATTTTTTCAATCTACCAACAAACCAAAGCGTCCCTTTTTCTGACTGCTCCTATTTTCACCTGGATGGGACGAGATTTAGTGCAGGATCTGCAGATGCAAATCCCAAGTTTCCAGTTCCTCCAAGCTGGGCTGCAGAGTTACCTCTGACCAGACAAGGGACCAAGGGAGTGAGCGGGAGAAACAGATCATCAGAATGGAGAAATGAGGATTATCTGAGCAGCAGAGCCTCTCTAGCCCAGCAACTGCCAGCAGTGGATTTGGAAACAAGCCTAGTGAGGGCACTGAGCCTGGAGAGGTGAGATCCTGATGGGAAGATCAATTCCCAGGGATCAGCTCTGCCATCCGTTGGTGCCGTTCCACGCAAAACTTCCCTCCCTATGAACCCAAACCAAGAGCATGGAAGTGAGAGTAAGGAAGGCAGAGATTCCCCTCCAACACCCTCTCTGAGGGTGGATCCAGGGAGCTGTGATCCAGGGAGCTGTCCTTCTCCATGGAACACAAATGTACTGCTCAGCACAAGTAAACAAAAGGAAAAACAACAGGTCTCCTTAGCTACTGCTCTGACTGATCTGTTCCCTGAGCCTGGGGAGCTCTGGGAGCTTCACACAACGCATCAGCTCTGAACGGTCTCAATCCCTTCCCCACCTTCCCCAGCCAGGATTTTTGCCCTTGTTCATACCCAGCAATGCTGGAGGTCAGTGGTTCTATCGGATGAGACTGTCCTTTCCTTCATTTTACAGCAGCAAGGTGAGTTAAAATCATCAAAATAATAATAAAGGCACTGATGTGCATTGCACAGTCTCCATGAGAAGTGGCCAAGCTGAGGGCACCTTTCCGAAACCCTCCCCATTCAAACCTCCCTCGCTGAGCAGATGGATTCAAACTGTGCTCCAGAGGCTTTAGAAAATGAGCTGTAGGTGTCAGTTTTCCCAGTGGAATCCCACGTTCATTAATACCCCCAATTAGAACGTTCCTCCACAATGCAATTCGTGCCTAACCACAACCACAGCGCTGATTATTTGCCACAGTACGTTTTATGGCAATCACTGGGCTGTGATCTTTGTTTTGTTCTCTGTAGCTTTGCCTTTCACTGGTTTTTTTTATTCACTGTTATATTCTCTATTAAGAGTGCTGAGATACAGACAGCAAAAGTCAGTCTTGATTCCAATTTTTTTGATATTTAACATTGAAACCTCTTCAGAGCCAGATTTCCCTGCTCAATTTTCAGACTCTGATCTGGCTTTGCTTCTGAAATACCACCTCTAATACTGGATATAATCTAACAGAGAAAATTAGCAGACACTTCTCCAAGTATCTACTCAGCATCACCCACCCCATTACTCCCCACCATGTGCCACTTTTGGGCACTTCTGAACTAAGGACATCAAAACATGCAAAAACCACGGAGGCCACCCTGAAAAACACTGAGCTCTTTAAAATTCCATTTTGTGCCCAATCTGCAGCAGTCCCAGAGGAATCCCCTTCCCTCCACGCTCTTGTTCCATTTGCTCCTCAGATGGGCTTTTTCCTGACGGCAAATCCTGACTGTTCTGAGTTTTCAAGGAGCACTCCGGGACATGTGATGGCACCTTCTGCAATCTCTCTGCGTTAATATCATCTCTGAACTCTCATACATTTATTAGAAATACTCAATAGCTTCACTAATGCTGAATCCCAGCCATCTACACAAGCAGCACTTTGTATTTCCCAGGATTAACAGATTTCCTTTCTCATTTTGCCATTACTTTTCACTGTCAACTACAGAATTATACAGACCTTTGCAAGCTAAACCAAATAAATGCAGGCAGTTTTCAAAATATTTGGTTTTCCTCATCTTGTCTTCCCCCACCACTCCTGTATAAAAACACATATTCATTTTGACCTGCTTCCCACAACATTTTAGGATACAGATTTCCCATGGAATCCATGGGACATCGCAGGCACACACTGAGGTCTCCTGAGCACCCACTTCACACAGGGCAAGAGCAAAACTCTTTGCAACACCTTGTAATATTGACTGGGGTGCCACTGTGTATTGGGGGCCAACAATCCAACCCCAGCTCAAGGTTCCAGGCGGAGGGAATGCTGGACACACTCAGGTCCAAGGTATCCTGGCAGAAGGTGCTCCCACAACTGTACCTCAACTTTATTTGAGGAGATTAATCCAGCTGGTCCAGATAATGAACCAGGAACGGGGGGCAGCCCGTGCTGGACACACACTATGTGAATTCCCTTCTCCCAGAAACTCCATAGCACTATTCATTCAACTTTAAGGAAAAAGGTTCAGTTTCAGTGAGTATCTGAGCAGAAGAAATGGTTTCCACCCCAATTTCAAATAATGTCCCAGAGCAAACTGCAGCCTCACCTAAATCAAGGCCCTTTCAAAGAGAATCTTGTGAGGTTACTCATAAAAACTGAGCTGTTTTAAGGCACACTAAATCTACTTTCTCCCTAAAAAGGCTGAGTGAGGAACCAGAAACATCAAGGGTCACACTTTATCTCCCAAGCGATGACTCCCTGCGGGCCCTGGCGGGGATCGTTCAGCTTAATCCAGAAGATACCATGGAAATACAAGGAAAATGACAGTCAAAAAAAGAAAAGCAGTTCCTAATATCATCCTAATATAAATAGCACAAGACAGACGTGGAACTGGAAGTGAAGAATTCAAGTTTTGAACAATTCCAGACACATCGAAACCCCGATCGCACGAACACCGAGCAACATCTCGGCCTTGACAAACCCCCAAACAAAAATAATCCAAAAAAATCCACCGTGCCCAAAATCCCAATAGGAATTTCAAGGAAAGCAAATGATAATAATTATTAGTGTTCTTTAAAGGCAACTTGTTGCACAGCAAGAAGAGTAGTAAATTTTCGAAACTTGGTAAACAAGAGGAAAAAGTGAAGGTTCCACTTCCCTGAGTTGTGGTGCTTTTAAACGTACATGGAGCAGTAGAATCCCCTTGGACGCAACTCCTCTTCCACAGGGGTCAATATTTTTATATTCAGAATATACTGATATATTTGTGCCTTCCACGGTGGTGTTCAGGTAAGTAAAGAGAAACCAGCACAGCCCCATCTGAGACAGGCACCAGGAAAAACCTTGGCTGAGGACAGACATAAATTACACTGATGCTCATTAGGATTTAAATTATAAACCACTAAGATACATTCAAATTTAAGGGGGTTTTTTTATGAGCTCTGGAATAGGGCCTGGTACAAATGAACACCCAGCAGACAAGGAATAATTTGTACGAGCGAGTTTGCTGAAATAACTGCAGAGCCTGTGACTGAGGGCAATGCCACGCTTTGTAATGCAGACAGTCAGTTTGGAGAGCTTAAAAAACACTCTCCAAGAGCAATATTGTTGATTATTAATACACACTGTCACAAATTCCACTCTGACCAGGGATCTCACACAATTCCCCTCCACACCACAGCCATGACCACCTGGGACTTTCATTTTTAAACTATTTTCGTGCCTTTGATAAATAAAGAGCATTTCTAATTTTACCTTGTAATATCCCGTGCTGCCAATGTCCTCGAGTTCTTTCTCATGCACAAAATTACAATTACGGCAACAGGATTTGGAAGGTAGGGCTTAGCCAAGATCATAAAAAATACAGGAGACAAACCAGAACAGAACAGACTCCACAGCAGATATTTTAAAATGAAAAATTGAAAAATTATCTAGGGACAATTTGAAAAGTGATTCTTACAGGAGTCTGCTCGACCCTCAGCAATCAGTGTAACAAACCAAGCATATTAACACTGTGTCATTACTTATACAAATTAATTAGCTCTGACAGAGTATGAAAAGCCAATAAAAATATAAATACCGTGAAACAAAATGGCATTTCCCTCAGTCCTCACAACCCAAACAGTCACAAGTCAAAGCAGTATTACCCACCATCCAAAAATATTTCTAATATTTATTTTAAATTTTTTTAATGGCTCAGAACCCAGACCAGCATTTTGTTACAGATTTGGTGTGAGTAGGGCCTTGTTTATTTGCTCAATAAACACCATAATTCATGTTCAAACACACAAATTTTAAGCTAATGATGGAGCCCTTTCACAGGGAAAAGGTTTTCTTTCCAAAGACAAATGTGGGTTGGGGGTTATTCCAGGCTCTCTGCGATGGGAATCTCCCCAGTGACATCGATGGCTTTGCATCAGACCTCCCAAATGCTCCTTCCAACTAAACCGTCAACCTTCGACCTCACCATGCCCAGGAAAAGTCCCAAACTCTCCTTCCACCCCCTTCTCCCTGTCCTTGGCCAATCTGTTTTGTCCCAGTTCAGCTGCTCTCGTTAAACCTCCAGCCTTTCCTTGCAGCCAAAGCAGCCCCGTTTTCCTCCGGGGCACCAAAGTGTTCCCAACTCTCATCACTCAGCGAGGGCAGTTGTTGGACGCACGGGCTGCACACGTACAACGACTGCTAGCTTTCAGCTCCAAATAAATTAGAGGGGCAGATCAGCCTTCCCTGGCTTCACCCAAGATGAAAGAAATATTAACTTTTCAGCCCATGAAAACAGCTACAAAACCCGACTCCTGACTCGACAAAAAGTGGCTGAAAACGGGTTCAGCCGCAGAAACTTGTTACTCATCGCTGCTTCAAACCCTCCCAGCTCCCAGCTCACCTTCCAGTATGGCAAATTTCTCTGATTTAGGTTTGGGTTAAGACTAATTTTTTTAGATCTTGAGGAGACTGAGTGCTCACTCCCTCCTGATTAACTCCAGAGGCAAAGCGAAGGCAGGCAGTAAGTTAAATGCCACAGCGCTGTATTTCTGCAGCCTTTGGTCCCCAAGTGGTTTGGGGTTTTTTTTTGTTTATTTTCTCTGTATGTGTGTGTCTTTGGGTTACTTTTTGTGTTTGTTTGGTTCTTTAATTTTATTTCCAGATTTGTATTGGGTATTGTTCAAGCTCTTTCACATTTAGTTCTCCTTTGTGGTACTATCCATTTCTTAGTCAATAATTTCCTCTCTTCTATAATAAAAAAAATTCCCAATAACCTAATACACATAATCCTTTAATTGTGCCTATAAATCTTAGGATCTGACAACTGGGAACCAAGGACTTTTGTAGCAGTTTAATTCTTTAGTTTTAATCTCTGTATTTCACTTCCCAAGAACTGCAAGCCCATAAAGCTTATTCCATTAAAAACAAGATATTCACAACCAGGCTGACACGGGGACAGGCCAGAGCTTGGGCCAGAAACACAACCTTGAGGCAAATTCATTAAAGATGCCAGGACAAAGAGAAATAAAGCTTTAATTGAAGAGTAAGCACAGGAGGCACGGCAGCATCCACTCCAAACCCACTGCTGAATCATCCGAGGATATTAATTCTGTTTAATTAATATATATTCCTTTTGCACAGACAACTGTTGTTACCCTTGACCCAGAACGATGTATTTAAAATGTTTCTCTCTTTTTTCCCCGTGGGGTTGGTGAGAGTCAAACCAGCTGCTGGGAAGCGTCTCACCCATCCAAAACCCTGAGGAGCCCTCAGGTGACACCCAGGCTGTATTTTTTGATACCGAGTTATTCATACAGCTTCTGGACACTGATAATATTCCTTTTGGGTGCTAAAGGGGCTTTCTTGTCTAATTCTTCCTCTTTCTGTAGAGAAGGAGGGAAAAATCTCTTTCCTTTTCCTGGTGGATTGAGGTCCGCGGGCGGAATTGGGGCCTCTGCGTGTTACACGCGGAACCCCTTTGGGACATTTGGGCCTGTTTTGGCCCAGCACTGAATTTCCCTGTCTATGCAGCAGTGAGAGATCAGCTCCGAAAAATTCCCTTGTCAGCAATATCTTGATTAACAACCAGTTCCTATATAAAACCTGTCATCGATTCGTTCGGGAAGGGAAGGGACGTCACGCGCAAACCCATCGGGAGAAGGAAATGTTGAGGGAGGATCACGCTACTCAGGCAACTTCTTCTTCCCCAAAGCTGGTCATCATGGGCTTGAATTCTGATCCAGCCTCCTAATCCCTTCTGGATGGTTAATAACTTGTATTTACAAAATAAATATTGAGGTTGGAGGAAGATTTGTGCTGGGACCGAGGATTTACTCTGCTCGTCGAACTCTTAATACACCCCAACAGCAAGTTTTCTATTAGCACAGCTCTGCTAAGAGCTACAAAGATGCTTCTTATTTATATTCAGCCAAGCAATAAAAACCCACAAACCAAACCAACAAACCTAAGGCAAAGTGCAGGCTTTGAGTTTTTAAACACAACTTAATACAAATTCAAAATGAGCTTTCCCAAGAAAGAGGAAAACTAGAATTCTACGACCTTGAAATAGATATTATTTTTACTGGCCATTAGTCCTTTACTAATGTTTGTCCATAGATAAGATTTTTTGAAGACTGTATTTTTAAGCTGCAGTTTCATTTCGTCTCATTTCTCTGAACACATCAGGTGTCACCACTGGAAGAGTGGCTTTATGAGAAGGACAGAAACTGCCTGCTTCACCAGAAAGAGGGGGGGGATTTTTATTATTATTATTATTATT
>JAWWES010000067.1:257795-299097 GCA_035583135.1 Lophotriccus pileatus
GTGGCTTTATGAGAAGGACAGAAACTGCCTGCTTCACCAGAAAGAGGGGGGGGATTTTTATTATTATTATTATTATTATTATTATTATTATTATTAATAATTAAAATCAGGAATGCATTCTAAGACTGCTATTTTTACTTTTAATGTGGATTTTTAAAGGCTCACATTAGACCAGTCTGCTTGGGAAATTTTATAATGCCCAATGGTCAAGACCCAGTCACTCCTTGTGTTGCCTGTACAGGGCAGAGCCACTTGGTGTATTTATTTGTGGTGTCTCTGTCTGCAAAACAGAGATTATAATCAGAATTATTTTCCTATCTTTGCTGTTAAAAACAGCCTAAGCTCCTTCAAAGATCTGAGAATTTAGGGTAGAAAAACTGTGCCTCCACAGCATTTTTGTCCTCCTTTTCCCAGTGTTTCTATTAATTTCTTTGCACTCCCACAGACGCAATGGAAAAACCACCGGAGGTCTCAATGAGCACGAGCTGAAGGGCGATTTCTGGTCCTGTGGAGCTCCTGAACAACCTGTCCTTAGCTGGCTGTGGATTTGTGACCAGCCCGACAGCGATTCGGCTGAACCCGCCGCTGCACACGGAGAGGAACCGCCGGAGGAGATGGTAACTAACTGATGGTAACCGCCGGATAACTGGCAGTACGAGATGGTAATAACTAACAACCATCCCCGCGCTGGCAAACCCCGGGACTGGGAGCAACCCCTTCTGCGGGGTTGGGATGGGAAAGCCGGCGTTCATCCAGGGCAGCGCTGGGATGCGGTGGGGGATTCAGGAGCCGCTCGCTCGAGCCCCTCCAACCTCTCCGAGCCCCAGGCATCGCTCGGGGACCCCCCGGCCCCCCCGGGGTCGGGCTTACCGGCGCAGGAGTGCAGCGGCTTGGGCCGGACCAGCAGCGACGGGCACACGGAGTAGAGCGAAAGTTTCTCGAAGTAGTCGCAGGTCTCTTTGGAGAGGATCTCGTCGATCATGAAGGTCTTGTAGCGCCTCCTGCCTGCCTTGGGCCGGCCGGGCGCGGGGAGCCGCGGCTGAGGATGCGGCTGGGATTCGGGATGGGGCTGGGAATGGGGCTGGGGGTGGCCGTGCATGGCGGGACCCCTGCGCGGGGCTGCCGGGGCCGCGCCCGGCTCGCATGGGCAGCCGGCGCCCCAGCGGAGCCCGCGGCGTCCCCCTGTGTCCCCGCTGTGTCCCTCCTGTGTCCCCGCTGTGTCCCTCCTGTGTCCTCTCTGTGTCCTCTCTGTGTCCCCGCGGAGTCCCCTCTGTCTCCCCGCGGTGTCCCCCCTCTGTCCCCTCTGTCCCCCCTGTCTCCCCGCGGTGTCTCCCCGCGGTGTCCCCGCCGGTCCCTCCGCGGCCGCTTGGCGGTCTCCCCGCTATATAAAGGCTCCGATAAGCATCTCTGCCATGGCCGCGCGGCCTTTTTAGGAGGCTCGGGCTGTCAATCAGGGCTCCCGCTGCTCCCCGCGAGCCCCATTGTCACCCCGCGCCGGGCTGGGAGGATCCGCCGCTGCTCTCCCCTCCCTGCTCGCTATTTTAAGATACCGGGGTGTGTGGCTTGGCTTGGCTTTTTTTTTTTTTTTTTTTTTTTTTTCTTCTTCTTCTTCTTGGTGCAAAAACTGGAAAGTTTCCAGACTGGGACTGGATTTTTTTTTTCCTCTTTTTTTTTCTCCCTCCGCTTGCCGTCCTCTAGACTGTAATTACTTAAAAAAAACCCTAAAATGCCACATCCCCGGCCCCGACAACTTCGCCCGACCAGTATCAAACCCATTCCCCGGCCGCGAAGTGCTGGGGAGCGGCAAAGAGAGAGAAAAAATCCTGTTTATAGGTGCCTTGCACCTTGAGGTATATTTAGAATATATATCTAACACATAGAAGATATTTTTCTCCGGAGCGGCGTTACTCGTCCCCGAGCCCGAGATGATTTCCTGGCGGATCCCCGCTTAGTTCAGCTGGATTTTTCACCAAGCTGAGCTTTGAGTCCCTTCCTCTGAGGACAGAGTTTTCCCCATTGGAAATTTCCCTCCCAGGCTGAGCTCTGAGTTTTATTCTCAGCTCCGTGGCCTCGGACACGGGGCTGAGCCCAGGAATCGGCAGGACACCCTGTACCGGGGAATCGCTGGAATCCTCCCGATCGACTGCAGGTTTCCCAGAAGCCACAGCCGGCTCGCAGACTTTACCGGGTAAAGAGAGGCTCGTTATGGAGATTCGCCACCCCCCAAAAATTATTATTTGTAGGCTTCAGACAAGGATTTAAATATAACCTGCAAAAAGTCATCAGCTCTCACACTCCGCTGATCCAAATGGCAGCAAACTCCTATTTTACTGAGAGAAAACTCAACCTGCCTTTGCAGAAGGCAACAACCATCTCAAACTCTCCTCAGCGATTTGGGCAGCTTTCGTTTTGTCAACTGCACTTTTTTAAAAGCCCTCAAAAACCTACAAAACTATCTTTGACCTCTTTTGTAAAAGCAATATTTCTTTTTCAGTTGAAAGTACCATTTGCCTTTCATTTCAGAGATACATTTGCTGAGTTGGAGAGCCCCAAAATCAAAATTAGATACTTGTGTTGTCCACACACTGTCCAAACTCGAAGGAAATGCAAGGAAATATCAGACTTTTGATATGTCTATTGAACTTATTTTCTTAAAACTTTATTACTTAAAAAAAATAAAAACAAATGGCACAGCAAATTATAATAAAACAAAGTTAAAGCAAAGCATTTCGCTCATTAAACCACTGGGAGGACATTCCAATTTAAAATAAATTGGTTGGAAATGGTTTTATTTCTTTTTATTTTGAGACACTAAAGCCATCTTAATACCAGGAATTTCACTAGTATGGTAACAACTAAGGGGCTCAAGGACTTCTTTCTTCCCTGATGGTATAACTCTTTTTAAATTACTTAAACAGTTGCTTTAATTCCTAATCCAACTATGGATATTTAAGGAGATGAACTGACTTTGTTATGAATGTACTTTATGAAAACTCACCTCTTCGTTCACACATAAACCATTTTAAGGCTACTTTATTTGGCTTTTCAAGGCACTTCATTTTTTTTTTTTTTTTTTTTTTTTAAGGAGACAAAATAATTACCAGCAACATTACCTTCAGCAATTAGCGCTTCCTGAACATTATTGCAAAGAATATTTCGGGAGCAACATCCTGAGCGAGCCACTGATTTAAGCCCCGGAGCGGCAGCAAAGCGTTCCCTCGGGGTCCGGGCAGGAGCTGCAGCCCCTCCACCCCCTCCCAAATCCCTCCCGTGCAAAACCCGACAGCACAGGGATGTTTCCTAAACCCAGAGCACAACACGGGGAATCCAAGAGTATTCCAAGATCCTGACTGGATCAGAAATCAAGAGGGGAAGCAAAGCGTGGGCTCGCTGAACTCACACACAAACTGATCCCAGGACAAGAGTCTCTACTTGTTAAACATTTCCTTCTCGCATCTGAAGAGCTGAATATCCCGGGACGAGGGGCCGGCACCTCTCCCGTGCCCCGGGAACGCAGTGCCCTCACCTGAGCCCGGGGGGCCGGGCTGGCCGGAGGGATCAGCGCCAAACCCGATTTCTTTTTATTTATGATTTTTTAAAAAGCGAGTGGCCGGAGCAATACGCGGGTTATACTGTTTGAAACACACGCTGGCTGTCAATCAAAAAGGGGGTGCTTTGGTCGGGAATAATCAGGGGTTTTGTTTCCAAAATTAATGAAGTGGCTGGAATAGCGAACATCTGCCAAGGGGACTCAAACCCCGAGCAGCTGTTGGAGCCCCCAGGCCCCTTCCCACGTAGGACAGCCCTGCTGGGAAGGGCTCCTCCCGGAGGTGTCTCCAGGGCCGGGAACGGGCCGGCCGGGAGGCTGGGAAGGGAGAGGCATGTCGGGGAGGTTTGAGGGCAGAGCCCTGAGGCAGTTCGGGTGCCTGGGCCCGGCACCTGCACAGCGCCAATGTGGGGGCACAGCAGGGACCAGGATTGCTGCCTTTTCCACCAGGGAATTGACCCAAGGGACAAGATCCCGCAGTTCACTGACTGAAGCATTTTTTCAGCCAGAATTGAGGAGGAAAACAGAACTCTGAGCTCATCAGTCAGCAAGGGCTGTTCCTGAGGAGGAGCAGCGAGGGCAGCCCTGCACCAGGGCTGGAGACAAATCCTCCAGGAGGGCAGTCATGTTCACTCAGGAAAGGCACGGCAGCAGACGTTCTGAACTGGGGCTTCTGGAGACGATTTAATTCTGTGCTCCCAGACCCTTTGTGAGCAGCACTGGAGCCAGTGCAGGGCACCCTGGCAAAAGGATGAAGCACCTTAGAGCTGTCTTGTTTAGTCCCAGCACAAACAGTATCATAAGACAGTGATTAAGCTGCTGCTGTATTACTGAAGTTGTTATTGAGGTAGTACCCAAGTACCTGCGTCTGCTCAGGGCAGAATTAGCTCGTTGTGATTTCTTGCTTCTGTATTTATACATTGCCAAGTACCCTGGGATCGCTCCCCTAAGGAAAGGAATTCTGTGTGGTGGGTTTTCAGCTCACTAGTTTCCACATTCAAACAAGAATTTAACATGCAAACCCTTTTTGACAGAATGGGCTGTCACTAAACTAAAGTGCCAAAGCCTTAAAGTGTATTGGCTCTTGTTCTGAATTCCTTTTTCCATATCAAAAGGGCAAAGATACCTTTCCAAGCCCCTGACATTACCAGGTTTAATCACTAGAAAAGTCCCTTTTCCAGTGAAATCCAACCACCTTTGAAAACAGATATGTACAGACATAACCAATCCTGCTAAACACAGCACTCTGATCTCCAGTGTCTGCCTTTTCCAGCGTGATATTGGGCTGGATACTTGATCCAGAATAGAAAAATCCAATGTGTGGCTCGAAAGAGGGAGGCACAGTTTGGGCCAGTGTTTCACTCCAGGGGATCCAGAGGCTTTGTCCTCTCAGTGGGAAAGGTCTCAGTGCATAAAAATCCCTTTGAGTAAAAGATCTCAGCATCTGCCTCACATAAATAAAGTGAATTTGTGGTATCTGCCCCATGCCAGAGGAAAGGGCATTGCCCAGGAAGACTCTTTTGAAGCCTGTAAGAGCGTAAAACATCCCACATGGAAGGTAAACCCACTGTATGTGTGGTTAATGAGCCCCTTGGTCCTCTCTGTTCCCCCAACAGCAATGCTTTTTCCGAGAAAGACACCTCTGAGCAGGGTCTCCTCCCCATCTCCTGGAAAGCCTCTGGAAAAGCAGGATCCCACCACAGGATGGAGGGGAAAATTCAGTGTTTCTTGACCCTGAACTTTACATGGCCCCTTTGCAGATGGCAAGATGATACTTCGGGGCACCCCAGTGTGTGAGGAAAGAGCAAGCCCAGAGCAGAGCAGTAACTGCACATACTCACACCCCCCACCCCTGCAGCAGTGGTCAGAATAAACCAAGGTGCCAAATTATACTGAAAGCTGAACTATCAATTGGGACACATTTGTTTTATTTCCTGGTCTGCCCCGAGCCTTAAATCTAATCGGCTTTGCTTAGAGCCAACTTTGAATCATCTAGAAATAGGGTATAATGGTATTTATCATGTGAATGATCCATTGGCCAGTCCCCAAATTAATTAAGATGCTCTGCTTTAAAGTAATAGTACAGCTAATAACCATTTTTATCAGTGGGCTGAGAACACACAAACCATAAAGTTCCTCCCACAGATTGTGAAGTCCCTTAGAAGGAGATCGAGATGTGGCTTCAAATTTCATGGAGAGAAACTGAGGCCTCGCTCACCATCACACCTTTCCAGGCAGGGCATAATCCAAATCCCAGCGTTTTCCCCCGTGACCTTGTTTTTCCCCCCCAGCAGCTCTGGGGGCTGGGACACAGTGTCCCAGTGTTCCCAGTGACCCCTTTGCAGGGACACAGTGTCACAGTGTTCCCAGTGACCCCTTTGCAGGGACACACACACACACCTGAGCAGCTTCTCCTTCCTGGGCTCTACTGCTGCCCAAAGCCAACCAGCCCCACCACTGGCGGGGTTGGAGTGGGTTCCACGAGCTCCCCGAGGACAGTGCTGTGCTGGGGCACCAAAGAACAACCCAGTTGGGCAGAATAAACCCTAATGAGTGTGAGACAGCCCCCCTGGCAGAACAGAGGCATTCAGAGAGGTATTTATGGGGTGGCTCTGGTTCCCTGGCTGGTGCACGGACACCACGCTCACCTGAGGTTTTGCCATCTTTCAGCAAGTGGGGTTTGTTTTCCCAGGCCGTAGCTGGTAGGATCTGGGCTCATGAACTAGGGCTAAGGAGTTTGGGAGTGACAACCAGGAACACAAAGAGCATTTTGTGTCAGCCTGAGCATTAAAACACCCTGGTGGCACTGGCTGTGGAGCAGAGGTGGCAAATTGTCCCAGTCATGGCCAGGCCATTGCTGAGGAGGAAACAAAAAATCCTGGAGAACATCCCAGAAGGCAACTGTTTCTGCTCCTCCTAATCACACCACCTGAGGGGCCAGTTTGGGCAAGACAGAAGCACCTGGTCCCCTGCTATTCCTCCCGAATATCCGTGGGACAATAAATAGTGTTTTCCCCATGGATCCATTTCTCCAGTGAATTCCACGCTGTTGTGACAACCCACCCCCAAGGGCAAGGAAGCATCAAACCATCCCCATCCTCATCCTCCCCACAGCACTGTCCTCCCCAGGATGCCAATAAAAACAGAGACAACTGTTTTAATATGGCCAAGGTAACAAAAATCTCATTTAACCCACTTTCCTAGAGGGACTGGAGCCAATGGTGAGGGGAAGTGTCTGATCTCATGAGAAAAAGTGTTTGGAATTGGAACATCTTTCAAAAAGCACCCCTAATTATTGGCAGGGAAGGCTTCCCAAATCTAACACTGCTTCACTCTTTAATCCCTGCTCCAGCCTCATTTGGATGAGGATCCACATGTGAATGCTCACTGCTTCATCCAGCTTTGCCTAAGGCCAATTATTTTTTGCACAAGTCTTTCTAAATCTCTGCCAAGCTGGAAGGTAGCATGTTAAAAAGGAAAAATCATAATATTTCCAACTCCTTCTATAAAACAGCCAGGATGTTTTGGTGGTCTGTGACTGATGCTTTATTCATTATTCAGGGGATTATCTCTACTTTCTTTTTTTCCTACAAGACAATTTACCTGCAAGCAGCAAAGAAAGGATCCCAAACCAATAGACCAGAAGAATGTCTCCAGTCTCCATAGAGACACCAGAAAAACACCAGGATCATGTGAGTTGTACACAAGAAGCCTATTCATCCTGGAATGGGTGGTGTTCCAGAACCTTAAGTAATTTTGACAATCTGCCACTATCTCAGCCTGCAAGAAGCCCAGAGGGGGTTATTGATGCCATCAAGGACTGAGCTTTATTAATGGTTTCTAGACAGCCTTCATCACTTCAGGCTCTGCAGGACCCAAATCCAAACCTGCAGATGGATCTTTGCACAGTCATTCAGGAGAAACCAAGACCAGCAATCCCAGAGAGAGCCCAGGGGCTGTGTATCCTACAGGATCCACTCCCAAAAGGCTGCAGAGTCAGGAGCTGCCAGCCAGAAGCCCAGTTATCCCAGTATGCTGGAAGAGGACTCGCTCTTCCCTCACCCAGGGGCTGTGCTGTGCAGTTCCCTGCTGTAGATAGACTTGTATTTGACTCATACAAGGACAAACAAGGAGAGACAGGGGCTCTGGGAGTCAATAAATAACAAAACATGGCAGAATTAGCTGTGGCATTCCTGGGTCTCTGGGGTTCACAGGTGAGGCCAGAACTTTCACTGCCTAATGCTGAGGGAAGGACAGAGAGGCAGAGCCTGATCGTGCCTATAAATAGATTAATTCCTTCTAAACAAGGAAAGAGCAAAACCTCAGCTACAGTGAAAAGTCCTTCTCAGAGGTCCTGGGCAAATTTAGCCCTCTGAGGAGGCTGCTCACAGCAAAGGGCTTGCTGTGTGGTGGGAGCCAGCCAAGAAAGGGGCTGGGGCTTGAGACACAGAGGAGAGGCTCCTTCCTATTAAAGGGCCTGCCTCGGCTGCCTGTGATGCTCAGTGTTCTTCCTCCACCTGCCACAATTTCACAGGAAGTTCTTACCTGGAACAGCTCTGGAATCCATTCCATGGCCAGAGCTGAAGAGCAGGGCCATTCCCAGGATTTGTTGCCTGGATTGCAGCAGTTGGGTATTTCAACATCAGCTGGGAGCCAGCAGAGAGCTCCAGGGGTTCAGGAGCTCTGCATGGGAGGCTCTGGGACACTTGGGGAGCTCTAAGGTTCAGCACTCAAAACTACTTGTGACACTGAAACCCTCAGAGCAGCCTTGGACTAAAAGATTTGGTCCTGCAGAATGACCTGACAGCACCACATGTTCTGGAAGCAAATCTGTCACACTCTGATTGCTCAACAACAGCCCAGGCACCACAGCAACCTGCACTCCTTCAGCCTGTGCCACTGCTCTCCCCACAGCACAGGGCTCTGCCTCCCTTCCCCTCTCTGGGCTGCAGGGTGTTCTCAGACAGAGCTTTTTGGTGCTCCCAGCTCCAGGCAGGGACAGGCCCCGACCCCAGCGCAGGGATCAGACAGACCAGCTGGTTCCCGTGAGGAACAGGGGGGAATCAGCTCTAATTCCACTGCCATCCAGTGTAATTAGGACATTCAAACACATAGAGCTGTTAAGACCCTGGTGCCAACAGTTAAGCCCCAGAGCTTTCACTGTATTATCAGTGCAAGGGGGGGAGCAGGACATCAAACAACTGATGCATGTGTCCAATGTGTCCAGTCCCCTTGTATTTAAGGAGCACCTCCAAATTCCTTAACTCAGTTGTCCCATTTTGCTGCCCACAGTCTCAGCTTTGTGCTTGACCCTGAGCTGTTTGTCTTCTCACCATTCTCTATTTCCTTGCCTGCTCTCTCCAGCCCTTTTCCACGGGCATTTCTGAAAGGCTTTAATTCCTGCTGCCAGGGGGCTCAGGAGCCTCAAGGCTGGTCTCAGCTGCTCCCTGATCAGAGGTGCAGTGTCCTTCCTTCGGGGCTTAACTCACTGCACAGATCCTGATCGTGTCTGTTTGCAAGAAAGAACTGTGCTCATTTGCCTTCCACCTATTTCAAAGTTCACTTGAGGAGATCAGTTTCCACTCTGCATCTTGCTGGACAGAACAGCAGCAATTGCAGAGCATCTTTAACACAGGAAAGCTCTCCAGACTCAACCTGAGAGTCTGTCCCTGCTCCCTGTCTGTCTCCAACCTCTGTTAATGTTTCTTTGTACTCCAGAGATGCTACGACTTACTACACTAATATTTTACATTTTAATTCTTCATAGCCCTGCTCTGTTTTACACTCTCATTTCCTATTGTTTTCTTCTTATTACTTTACCAGAGTTGAGGCAACATCTTCTTTACAGTTCATGCTTTCCTGTGAAAGTCTCTCTGCTACAAGGAGAAGAAGAAAACGAGATCTCTGCTAAATAAACAGAAGGGGAGCTCATCTTCCCCCTTTTCTAAGAGAGGAAGGGTGCCCAAGGGCTGCATTTCCACCTGCAAGCACTAAGCACCACTTAGAGACCTGTAATAGTTATGGTTGCTGGTTACATTGTGTTAATAAATCAATATTAGTGTCAGCAATTGAAAACAAAGTGTTTTAACTATTAAAATAACCAAGGTTAATATAGCATGAGCTTCTTAAGACTGTAATTGCACAACATTTGCATGGAAGGATACCATGAAAAAAAGAAGTCTGGGCTCTTATGGTAAAGGTGTATTCCTGCAGATCATTCTTTATTATATAGAACTCTCTTTTTCTCAATTCTAAACTTCAAATGAATTCATCTTTTAGCACAGAAAGAAGAATGTTCTAAGACTTAGTTTCTGAAGTCTTACTAGCTCACATGAGATTTTATTTCCATCAGCCATGGATCCTTGTTGTAGGTAGGAAAGCTCCTTATGAGCTTTGAAGTGTCAGTATTTTTTAGTCTTAATTCTTCCCTCTATCCTACCCTGTGCTTTGTGTATTAAATTTGTGTGTTTACCACAGTTGTAGCTCTAAAGTCTAGAAGAATATTAACATTAAAATGGGTATATACATTAAGACATGGAAGAAGAGTCAAGGCTTATAGAAAGTCTCCTGTTAAGAACCCAGAAAGAAATTATTCAGAAGCAGCTAGAGAATAAATTAAAAAAAAATTAATAGTAAAAGTTTTCATAGTAAAACACGTTTCTTCTCCACTTATTACGACTCCTTCATAGCCTGTTAGCGATTAATAGTAATAAAGTAATTGCAGTGAGATGTTTGCTCCTGGATTAACAGAAACAGGATTTATTCCCTTATGTTTTGGAGTAGAATAATGAATAATGGATAAAGGAGACATAGAACACCTCTGCTGCAATTCTTTCAGGAAGAACTTCTGGGCAGACAGGGATGGGCAGCTGGGCTGAGGGGGATGGGGCTGACAGTGCGTGGCAGGAGCACCACGGGCTGCAGAGCCTGGCAGGGAGGGGAAGGGCTTGGGCTGAGCCTGAGCAGGGCACGTTGCATGTGCAGCTGAGCCCAAAGCCAAGGGCAATGATTTAGCAGCAAGCAGAGCTACCCTTGCTGATCAGGGTAGAGGAAAGCAAGGCACCAATTCCATGGACATCAACCAGCTGGCCCATTCCAGAGCAGCCGTGGGAGCTGTCAGACAGTGAGGGCACTGGGCCATGGGGGAGAAAAAAGAAGCCAACAGAGCTCTTAGCAGGAAGGAGA
Organism: Lophotriccus pileatus; assembly: GCA_035583135.1. Taxonomy (NCBI): domain Eukaryota; kingdom Metazoa; phylum Chordata; class Aves; order Passeriformes; family Tyrannidae; genus Lophotriccus; species Lophotriccus pileatus. The sequence goes on from JAWWES010000067.1 coordinate 268,528, forward strand.
GGAGGCCTGACTGTCCCTGCATGGAGGGCTCTGACTCCAGGCCCTGGTCTGTGTCCCTCTTTTTTGTGCTGCTGCTTTGACCTCCAATTCCTGTGGCACTGCCTTCACTTTAATCTTCCACTCAGCCCTTGCCTTTAGCTGCTGTTTCTGCAGGCCTGACTGGGAAAACTCCCAGGGTCTTCCAGAATATTGGGATTGTGGACAGGATCCAGTTTAACAGATGAACCATCTTCCATGCCTGCAATGGGGCTCCACTGATACAGGATAAGGATCTGTCCTGTGATCCAGATGAGGCAAAGCTTGAGAATAATTACCAGCTAATTGGGTCTCCATGGTCCAACTGTTTTCTTGGTTAAATAAGTAACTGGTTAACAATAAAGACCTGCTCTGAATTAGAGAAACATCCTTGAGAAAAGCTGATCCTTTAAAATTACAGTCTCAGTTTTAGATTTTTATTTAATATATATACTAAAGGCATGACAATGACATCCTGAGTCAGGCAAAGGAGAGTGACTGGAGATGTACTGGCAAGCCAGAAATGATTGTTGGGAAAGGCAAAGAACAGGTTAAAGGGTTTTTTCTGTCCCTAATTGTTTTAAGCAGAACTGGTATGGTCACATTTCTCCAAGATGCTGCTGTGTGCAGGAGAACAAACAACTCTGTCATGTCCCAGAGGGCTCTCTGGATCCCTGCCCCGCTTCAGGCAACGAGCAGGTTTGTTCACCTCGTGCCCAGCTGTCACTTTGCACACATCAGTGTCAGAGGACGTGTTCCTGGACCATGGGCTGGGATAAACTGGGCTGGTTCTGTTTGCTTCCACAGGGCTCAGCCAGCTTCCCTCTGGGAGATCCAGGTCTCCTGGGCCAAGGTGGGTGTCAGCTGCTGCTTTCTTTCTCCTCTGAGGGGGGGGTGAGGTCTTGGTGACTTGTACCCAAGCAATCTGCAGAGTGGGCAAAGGGGAGTGTTCCTGGGCTGGGGAATGTTACCCCATGGTGTGTTACAAACAAACACTGTCAGCTGTAGGAAAAGAATTTATAACTGTTCTAGATACAAGCAAACAGAAGAGGGTGACAATCATGGAACACCAGGATGGTTTGGGTTGGAAGGGAGCTTAAAGCTCATCTCATTCCACCCCCTGCCATGGGCAGGGACTCCTTCCAGGGTCAAAACCCAGACTGCTCAGAAGTCCTGGCCTCTTCTGACCTTTTCACACCACACTGCAAACTTGGAGAGCAGCCTCCAGGTCAGAGTGACAGCTATCTGTCCTCCACGACAGGCTGCAGGGGGATCTCCAAGCCTTGGCTCCCGCTGGATCTGCGGTCCCTGCACAGCAGAGGAAGGCCAGCAGAGCTCCACTGGTTTTTCACAGCTATCCACATCCATCAGGTGAGCGTTCCTGTCTGGCACACCCTGCAAGGGGCCTGCCCACACGGGGGGTGGGTGCTCACAGCCTGTCTGAGGCACTAAGGACCCTGAAATGCTGAGGGTGAGCAGCCTGTTAGTCCAGCACAGGGGGGTGGGTGCACTGGGACAGACAGCACCACAGAAACCCAGATGCTGGCTGCAGGGGCAGGAAAACAAGTGTGCCTTTGGTCTGCCTCGGCCTCAGATGCCATCTCAGCCATGCCCAAACTCCCAGACAGGGCTGCTGTGTTCTCAGAACCAGGGGACTGTCCCCTGTGCAAGTGCTGGGTCACAGACATTCGTGTTAAAAGACAGGCAACACAACTCTTCCATAAAAGTCCACCAGACAGACACTTTAACCCCTGTAATCCCTTCCTGTGGTGTGTGTGACGCCACATAGATTTATTAATTAAACCCTGTTATCCGGTGGCCACTGTCAATTAAGTGTTTCCTTGTAACGTGCATAACGAGGGCTCATTCATTAGCAAATGTTTCCATTACATTTAAGGCTGGGAGTCTCTGAGCACTTCTCTGCCCCAAAAAAGAGGTAACAGAATTGGTTGTGGGTTTTGATTCTGGGTGAAGGGAGGGGACGGAGAAGCGAAAACCAGGAGGGACAGATAATGGAGCTGTTGCTATGTGAACAATTAATAGCTGGTAATTGCTGTGCCCTGGGAGGGCACAGTGCTCTCTGCAAGCAGCTCCGTTTCAGGAGACAGATGCAATTCCTGCTCTGCCAGCACTGTGATCCCAGAAAAATTGCAACACACCTTTTTCTGTTGCTGTTCTCTGCTTTGCCAGCTCTCTGCAGAACTGAGTGTACGCTGGAGAGGAACAACTCTCCATGCAGGGCCTGCATCTTGATCCACACCTCTGGAATGGGCCCTCACTGCATCCTCTCTCCAGGTGCCAAGGAGCGTTTGACTCAATAATTCACTGCAAAATGTGCTGACACTTCTAAAAGTACCAGCTTCTGGAAATAGGATCACATCTCTGTCAGATAAACTCTGATGGCTGAGAACCTAAAGGACTGAAAGCCTAAGCTAAAAAAAAGCACCAGATGCTTCTTTCAAGCAGTATCTGTAATAATAAAAACTTTATGGTTTTAAAGTGCTTAAAGTCCCTTCAGACCTGATGGGATTTTTACATCATTGGGTTTCGGCAAAACTGATCTAATAGAATAATTAATCCACTTGGAATGTTAGCAAGAGCTCTTTCCAGCAGCTGCCTCGAGAGAAAGAGGGAAAGGAAAACTGAATCCAAAGCTTTTAAGTGCATTCCTGCCAGTTGTGCCGGAGCAGCTCCTGAGAGATGGAGCTTCAGTTCCACCTTCTGGCAGAATTTGCAGTTGCAAGTGCCTTTTAAGAACGGGACTTAAATTAAATATACATATATATGTATATATATATTCAATTCATCCAAGGCTGAGATAGGGCTCCTTGTGAGCTCAAATGTCAGACAAATCACAAAGTCTGCATGTCAAGGAAAAAGCTGACCAAAGCCTATTTGGAGGTAATGACAAATAGTCAAAGAAATAATACCCAGCCAGTAACTTTTGGCTGACTTAGCCCTAGGAATGACATTACTGGTGCTGCACTGATGTTAGGTTTTTGTACAATGACCTCAAAGCTTTACATTTATTACACTGGCAAGAGAAAGGGAAACCTCTTGTAGAGACTCAGTAGTTGCCAGAGGCCATTTCAGAGTCTGGAAATAGCTGGGAGTGGAAATTTGGATATGAGGCTGAAAGGCTCCTGGGTGGTGTCCCCGGACTGTTCCCTGCCTGTTGGAGCACTGCAGGAGGCTGGAATGCCAGCGGGGGTCGGCAGCAAACCCTGAAAGAATCCCCAGCAAAGATTCGAGTCAGATGTTGCCCCTCTCCCAGGTCTGCAGCCAGACTGAGGGAGCTGTTACCACGGAGCACATGGAAAAGGAGACCTTATCGAATCAGAATCACTGGGAAAAAGAAACAGTGCCATCTGGCTCCTCTGGAGAGAGCTGGAGACCACGCTGGCACTGGCTGTGCACTCCTCCTTCCCCACGCATTCCTGGGACATTTCTAATCATAACTGTGAATGGCATCCCGCAGGGCCTTTCTGGGATCAGGTTCCCCTCTCCAAGTGCCCAATGCTGGGTTTGGAGGCAGCAGAGCTCCAGCTAAAATCCACTGAAACACAGCCTGCCCTGCTGTCGGAGCTGGTATTTCATGGAGGGCCCATTAACAAAGATCTGAATAGAACATCACTCAGCCTTTCAGGGTATCATGGGATCTATTCAAAGCTGCAGGTTTTTAGGGAAGCCAGCAAAACACAGGATAAAATTATGTATTCTTCGTCCTTTCTTCTGGAACATTCTACAGTAACACATGTATAATCAATTGTGGAGAGCAAAAGGAGGGTTATTTCCAAGAAGCCCACCTTGCTTTCCTCCCTCTTTAGTCTGGCACGTTCACACGATTCAGAGTGGATTGAAGTGATAAGGAGTAACTCAGCACATGGCCCTGTCTGCTCAGTTCATTATCCTGCATTCCTATCTGGCTATCTAATCTAAGATGCTCTTAAAGGACCCATCACCAAAATATTTAAGTGCTGCCACAGGATCTAATTACTAATCTCCAGGAAGAAGCACTTTGCTGCAGAGGTGGAACAACCCCCCCTGAAATCTTTCTGAAGGCTGCAAAGCACACATGTATAAAACACAAAGCTGCCTCTCTCGTGCATGTCTGAGAGCACTGAGTGCATGATGCAACATCAAATTGTTGTTCTGTCCGAAACTGGGGTGTTGTTTTACTCTGCACGAGACCATGAGTCACTAAAACTGAGCTGTACCCAGGCCAAGGAATGCTTAGATTGGCCTGTGTTATTCATCACTTTATTGGTTGGGGTTTCCCTGAAATTCTTGTTACCACAGAATTTGAGTGCCCTGCAAGTACTGCTGGATTCATCCTCCCAACATCCACAGACCAGGCAACCCTATCCTTTTCTTCACACGTGGGGAATCGGAGGCAAAGATGAAGGATGAGATTTGCCCAGGGAAATAAGAGTGATTTTCAGGGCAGCCCTCCAAATGCAACCAGATGTCTTGTGTCATAGTCCTTCCCTGCAGGATCTCTGCTCATCCAAACAGAGCACTCTGCCTTGTCTCCTGGCAAGCCAAGGACAGGTTCACCAGCTGGACAGAATAAAATCACAGCCAAAGTCTGGATCCTTCTGCTCACAGGAGTTATGGAAACTCTTAAGGTGCAACAGGCCACAGTAACAGTGTTGGATACAGACCTGCCATAAAAAACGGGGGGACAGAAGTCTGAGAAGAGTCTTTTATGCTTGTTATAGAAACCATCTTGCCTAAATCTAGGTCCCTCTCTTATTCTGTTCCTAAGTCACTACCAGCCTTATACTCAGTTCCTGACTATCAGGAATATCAGGGCTATCCTGCATATCCATAGTTCTGGATAATTCTTCCCCACAGTCAGGAACAGCCCCATGAACCACATGCACATGTCCCAGAGAGAGGAGAAGACACTAGCAGTCTTCACTCCAACTCAGTCCTCACACTGTTCCTCAGCTCTGATTTCCTTCAGTCTGAGCAGGATTTTCCCCAAAGCACTGTCAAGCCTTGGGTGGGCACAGGCTGATTTGGGGTTTGGGTGGATGGGTCAGTTTGCAGCCAAAAGTGAAACTATCAGAGCCAACTTCACTGTAACTGAACTGGCACCCTCATGTTACACCAGCATAACCATGTTCCTAAACAAATTGGTACAACTGTGTTCCTAAACAAATGTCTGTAGCAGGGCTGCCCAGTCTCTTCTTCATCACCACCACCCCCTTCCTCCCATGGACAGAAGTATAACCCAGATAACCTGAACTCCAGCCCAGCCTTCCCATCCCACTTTTCCAGTCACATTCCTACAGTCAGAGCACATACCACAAAGCTATCCAGTGGCTCAGGGCAGATGTCCTTGGATAGCCCCGGTCAGTGACTTTGGGGTGAAACAGCATCTTCAGAAAAGCAACCCCAGAGCCTTCATCTGATGTCACCTGAAACAGAGAATACCCCCCTGTGCTGAGATGTGCCCTTGTAAATTTGCATCTCATTTGAATGGATTCAGCTTTAGCATCTCACTGCAGATTTAATAAGACTGTTTGGCATTTGATTTCTAGTGCTACAACTTTTACTAATTATTTTACTTCTTTAGTGCATTTATAAAAGTGATATTTAAAAAAAATAATTAGTTTGTGAACTTTTATGGAGAGCAGGATTAATTATCTGTAAAAACATACCTTAGTCACTGGAGAGATATTTTAAAATGTTCCATCTCATTCCACCCCTGCCATGGACAGGGATACCTTCCACTAGACCAGGTTGCTCCAGCCTGGCCTTGGACACTTCCAGGGATGGGGCATCTTCCTCCCTGTATTCTCCCATAACCATATCATTACATTTGTTACTTTAAGAACACTAAAATATAAACCACTCCAACCTAGAAGTGTTCAAGCTGGGAAGGACAAAAGAAGGACTTTAATGAAACTGGGACTAAATGCTGAAGCTATCATTAAAAAAAAAACAACAAACAAACCATGCCAAGCTTAGCAATCCCTTCAGCTCCAGCCCTGGGAGGGAGGTGGGGAGGTGGTGTTATCATAAGGTGGGGAAAATGAGAGAGGTGCCTGCAGTCAGCACCAGAATGGCCTTCAGCTCCTCAGTCTGGGGTTCCCAGACCTGAATCCCTCTGCCTTCCAGGATGCCAAGCCCACGATCCCCGTGCAAATCCATCCTCCCGTTCCATGGAGCGTCACCCACTGTGCCCCCCCTGCTCCCCTGCGGGGCTGTGCCCGAGCTCCGGGGTCGCCGGTACCCAGCGCTGGGGGAGCACCGCGGGATGCGGAGCGCCAGACGGGCAGGGAACAGCAGGGGGAGGCAGCAGGCCAGGATAACCAGGGAGATGAGCAGAACCCAGCGCGGTTCCCTGCCCTGTGCTGTTCGATCACACAATCCCCGAGGTGCCTTGGGGGGTCCCCTCACACCTCCCACCGCGGGGGACAGCGGGCCCGGAGGTCACGGTGCAGAAGCAACGAAAAGGGGTTTCGGGTGATAGACAGACAGTCCTCGGTCAACTGCCCAGCTGTGCCCAGCTGGGAGCTCCTTGAGGGGGCTGTGGGGTCGGGGAAAGGCCCTTTGGGGGCATTTCTGAGTGCTGCTGATCCCCCCTCTCAGGGCTAAAGGACAGTGATGCCAGCTGTCCTGGGGAAGAGGGCACAGCTCTCCCCCTCCCAAAGCAGGGACGCCCTCAACCACCAAAGGTTCCGAAAAACACATCTGGAATCACTTCCAGCAGCAGCTGGAAGATGTCAGGAGCTGCAATGGTACACAGTTGCTGAATTCCTCTGGGTCCATATCCCTGGGCACTGGGGAGCTGTCGGTGGCCCTCCAGCTCCTCGGCACAGATCCCAGCACACCAGCCCTGGATGCTGCTTGTCACATGTAACACTTGGGATGGCACAGGGAGCATCAGCGCCATCTGCAGCCCTGCCCTGATGTGTCCAGCACGGGCAAACAACCATGGGCAGTTCACTGTAACAGCAAGAGGAATGGAAAGCTTTGAATACTCAAAGAGCCTAAAACAACAACCCTCTAATAGAGTCATAGAATACTCTGAGTTGGAAGGGACCCACAAGGATCACCAAGTCCAATTCTTAGCCCTGCACAGGACACCCCAAGGGTCACACCATGTGCGTGAGAGAACAAATCTGCAAGTGGAGAGAAAGGTTCAGTCGCAGTTTATCTCACCACCAGGCACAAGTGAATATTTCATTCCAGTGGATCCAAAAGATTTCATTCATATAGATCCAGAAGATTTCTTTCCAGTAGATTCTTGCTGATTATCCCCGTGCTGAACTTGAAAATCAATCAATTTTTTTTTCATGAGAAATCCATTCAGAAATCTCTTTGCAGCAGCTGTATATTTAACATTCTCTTGTGATATATCCTGGAAGAGGAAAGGAGCATGAAACTACCCAGGACAGACTTCTGTTTCACCTTTATATTCTTGGTACCTTGTGCTCTCTTACCAACACAGAATAGCTGGATTTTTCACGGAAGATGCTGCTTTTTGTTCCCCTCTCTATCTGCCAACATCTTTGCTCGCTCCTGGCACTGAAGGAGTTAAGCAGACTGGACTGTGCATTTTACTCAGAGCACAAAGGACTGAGGATTCTTGCTGATTATACCAGTGCTGAACTCTAAAAGCTTTTAAAGCTGAACTTCCTCTGGAATCACCGTTTGCATCTTCCCTTTCCGCCTCCAGCAATGCCTCCCGGGTCAGAGGCTTGACCCAGGATGGATGGGATTAGAGCAGCAGCGAGGCTGGTGCCTGCAGCCAGCCCCCGCTTCGGGGTGAGATGGTGCTCCCCGGACCGACAGGAAGCAGAGAAACGTGAGAAAAAACGGAATAAAAATAATAGAAAGCGAACAAGAGTGTTGTGGGGGAAAGAGGAGCCGTGGAAGTGCGTGGGACACAGCGGGCCAGGGCACTGACACAGCCGCGGCTCCGGGGGCGGGAGCGGGACCTTGGAAAGCGCAGGGGGACGGCAGGGAAAGCACCGAACCAGGACCACATCGCAGAGGACACAGCTCGTGCTGCAGCGAACAGCCAGATGGCCACGTATGGCAGAGAGACACTGCTGGGAAAGGAAACGGAGAGGGAAAGGGGCAGAGCGGGGTCACTGACACGGCACTGCCATTCCCAGCCCGAGAGGAAAAGGAAATGCAGATTAAGAGGGGCCTTCCCGGCCCCGGCGGAGCCAGCGCAGGCACTGAGGCAGAAGCAGCCAAAGAATGTCTTTGAACCTCTTGTGCTCACATATTTTTGTTGCCCTCTTCCTTCTCATTCTCCCCCACCATTTCAGCTCCCTCTTCTCTTCCTTGCACGCCAGCCCTCTCTCCGCTCCTGCCAGTTCCCTGTGCTTTTCCAGGGGCCCAGAGCAATGATTTACAGCACCCTGGGCCATGTGTCAGGGGCTCTTGTCCTCCCTTCCTTTGGAGCTCCCGAGCAGAGTCTCTCACAGCTCACAGTCAAACAGAGGGCAAGCAGTGAGACAAGTCTTTACTCTTACCAAAAAAGTGTTCTCTGGCATCTCCAAAGATCCACAGGATCTCCCAGACTCATCTTCCTCATGGAAAGGGCAAAAATCAAACACTCTACTCTTATACAGTCACGTAGGCTGGACTTCCCAGAACAGGACAATTATGGAAAACAATGTGAATTTTAGATTGCATCAATTAGCTCAGGATTAGCTCAGACATCTTCTTGTAGTTGTCTCAGAACTCATGATGTGATCTTGAATCAGTCATCTATCCTGCCTGTGTCTCAGTTTCCTTTGGAGCAGGGAAGAATTCTGACCTTCCTTTGTATAAGACCCCTTAGATTTTGTGTTGAAAACAGCAAACCCATTTAAAGACACGTTGTTGGATGAATCAGATGCCATCAGTGTCTTCTCTAATCAAGGTTTTAAAAGCTTCAGTCCTTCAAGGAGCGGTGAAGGTAAGAAACAACACTGAACTCCAAAGCAGGAGGGTTTTGTTGCTCTTTGGGTCTTTACTGGGCTCTTTTTCTGGCTTGAGCTGTAGGTTACACACTGAATATGGATTCTTTTATCCTATTCAGGTAGGATGGATCAAAGACAAGCTTGGACAGAAGGCAGAGAGATGAGAGAATATTCTTTACACATCATTTAGTGGTTCACAGACAGCGCTGACCCGCGGGGTGAAGGGCAGCAGCAGGAAAGGCAGAATCAGAACTACCTGGTGCCTCAGCCAGCTGGCAAAACACAAGCCAATAAAACAAAAACCCCCACAATATTGCTCTGTTTTGCTTTGATAAAGCTCCTTCATTGAATAGTATTGTATTACCTGTGCAGAGGCCCCGAGTCTTCAATTAAAATTAAATGACTCTGGGAAAACGAGGCAGCTGTGTTATATAGAAAGTGCCTGTCTAAAAGGCAGGAAGAATAGGCATTAAATCAACATTAACCAAGTCCTTTTACTTTCTCTGCAGTTGGAAAGAGTCTCACGTGGAATAAATCAGCAGGAGCTGAGTGTGCCCTGTTTAGGTACAGACACACAGTCCAGCCTTAGAGCTCCTCTCTAGTCCTGGACACCACACTGAGCTGCCAGAGTGCTCTGGGATCAGGGAAAGGGGCTGGAGCAGCCAGTGGAAAGGGCAATAGTAGGAGCAGTATGGTATTGTCAGTGGGAATGCCACTGGGATTCCTGGAGAAAGCAGTGCCAGAAGCCATCACTCAGGACATATTCCCAGTCGGGCTGTAAAGGGCTCACTGAGGTTGTTGGAAGAGACACAACCTGTGAGTAAAGGCTGCTGAGCAGAGGGACTCACAAAAACCAGGCTGCAGTTTGCACTCCCTCCACCACCCTGAGAGTTTAATACACCAGGCTGATTCATCCAGGCTTTAAAAAAATTATAGATTCAGAAAAGGGAAAACTAGACTGGGTTTGCTTTTTTCCTCTCTGTTCTGTACAACACCTACTTTAGGTCTAGTGAGGAATCATTTCTTCTAAGCTTTTAATTTTAGCATCACTGTTTGTAAATTGTTTTCCCTCTCCACGGAGGGAGATTAAAGCCTGCTGTGAGGAAGATGTTGGTAGTACTTCTGTCCCTGGGTGCCTGAATGACAGGGTGCTGACTTTGAGAAGTCAGCATTTTTAGGGCTGTTTGCTTTCATCCTTGCTTTCAATCTGCTTTAGAACCTGCTGACTAAGCAGGGAAAATAAAGACATTGGGGTGGAGGGGCTGGCTGAAGCAGGAGGAAGACAACAGACTGCCATAACACCTTGTTAAAGGATCTCTTTTGTACTGACACTGCTAATCATGTTGCAGATGGTTTTCCCCATCCCTTCAATCCCATGAGCAGGAGCTGAATATTAAAAGAGTGCTTTCATGGATAAAATAGTAAACCAGATCCTGCAAATTGTGATCCAGACTCTGCAAATTTTACAGCTCCTCTTCAGTAAGTCCCTGTGTGATAACTCAGCCATGCAAAACCAATTTGCTTTCCTGCCTCGCCTCGTGGAGACGCGTCTCTTGGTGCCTCCCATGACCCACCAGCATCTCCCCACGGGGTGTCTGTGTCTGACACCACAGCGGGGAAATCACGGCGTGGGCTGAATCCTGGAGCTCAGCCCTTGGCCGTGGCTGTGCCATTCCCACTCACAGATCCCTCCTGGCCCCTCGAGGAGCAGAGCCCGTTGCAGAGCTCTGGAGCCCCAGGGATTGAAACGCCCTGTCCAGGAAGGTTTAATGAGAGAGTCTCTCACCCACGAAGATGGGCACCCAGCCGTCCTCCCCCTGCCTCTGCCCAGCAGCACAGCTTGGCTGAGGGGTATCAGAGCCCAGCAAAGAGAGTAATTCTTCTGAGTCAAAACAGTTGTACTATAAAAAACATTTGCATTTCTGGGCCGTAGCAGTAACTGAGAAAAATGCACGTCTCTACCTGCCACAGCATTTGCAATCTCTCACCCTACACAACAGCTCAAGGGAAGGAGGCTTTCCAGTGGAATTTGCCCTGACTTCCTCCCCTGTCCTGCTGTTGAGGCCAGCAATCCCAACCTGCACCATCAGAATATAAAAGTTCGAACTGTATATTTGTTGGAGTTTTCCTTGACTCACTCAGGGATGTGGGGGGGATTTTTGTCCTCATCATCTGTGCTGCAGGAGCATCTCAGAGCCCCAGCTGCTGGACATGGGCAGGAAAATAGCGACAGGCTCTCTCCAAGGAAATTCATGTGTTCAGGTCCTGAGTCCTCCTGGTGTCCCACACACATTCCTACACCTTCAGGAAGGCATTTCCCCTTACACTTATCTTCATTCCCTGGAAATAAAGCCAGTTCAGATGAAAATAAGCTCCCCTAAACCCTTGAGCTGAAAGACAGACGTAAACCTTTGCTCACTGAGAACAGGAAAAGGTTCCATTACAACTGGTGAAAACTTTCCAGAGGTCAGTGCCAGTTAACTGGGAATCTTTTAGACAATCTCCCATGCTGCTTAAAAATCCTGTCATTTGGACGCCACATCTCAGTGCTAAACAGTGATGAAGAAAACAAGAAACCAACCCCCAAAGAGTCAAACAAACCCCCCAAACCAACTTGTTTTTATGCAGGGCTCTCAGATCCATGGGGGTTTTTGTTGGTTTTGCTGTTGTTTTTCCTTCCAGCAGATTTTATCCAAGCAGGAGTGAAGAACACATACTTTCCCAGGTTTCTGGGTATCCTGCAGCAGCTTTGAGGAGGCAGCTCTGTGTCCAGGACTCCTGAACATATCCATTGGGTATGTTAAGCTCATCCCTACAGCACCTGCAGAGCAGGGCTAAGGCTGGCAGGGAATCTGGAGCCATTAAACATGCAGCTCACAGCAGTGTGCATATGCAGAGTGAATCAGGTGTTCAGGGTGTACTGCACAGAATTCCTGAGCAGGAACAGGGCAGTTCTGCTCCTCCCCAGCAACAAACACTGTCCTTGGGAGAGGGATTGGAGGAAAGGTTAGAAATGCAGAAACCAAGCCCCTAAGGCGTGTAGCAGCCAGCAGACATGTTATTTTAGGGCTCCAGCTCTACCTGTAAGATGGCTTGTACAGCTGAGGAATTTAGAAATGTGCTGCAGGGGTTCCAGTCCACCCTTTGGCAGCTCCTTCGGCTCTCTCCCACATGCAAGAGTCCTCAGCTGGAGCAGACCCTTCAGTGCAACCCAGCAGGAGCTGTGGGCACTCTCACACCCCCTGCCCAGGTTCTCCAGCTCAGGGGATGTTTTAAGGCCCCTCTATTCACCCCTTGATCTGTAGCCATAACCAGTCCTCACCTTTGTGATGGCTCACACCCCGAGGAGCTGCTCCAGTGCTCAGTGGTCATTTCCCAGAGACAGAAAGCAAGGCTTTCCCACTGATTTTAATGTCAGGCTTCTTTGCTTGGCACAGGATTCAGAGCTTGCTTTGTGTTTGCCCCCTTTTACTCTGAGGCATTGCAGAACCTTCACACCCACCCCACAGCAAGTGGGCTTGTCTCAGGGATGGAGACAAATCCTGAACCTCCAGGTATGGAAAAAGCCTTATAAGGCACTTTGTGCTCCTTCATGGGAAGCAACAAAAGGACAAAATTCTGCCTCTTCCTCCTTCTCATCAGTAAATATGTTCATTCCTCAATATAAGAAAGAAAAAGCGTGGCAAGAAGGAGCAAAGAGAACAGAAATCTGTCTGAAAGGAGTAAAGAAATTCCAGCAATTGAGCAGCTCATATTTAGACACAGTGAGTTATTAAATTTTGAGAACTGATGAAATATCTCTCTAGACATAGCACTGCACCCTGAGTGCCAGGATAAATAGCAGAGGCTTAGGCAGCCTGATTTTCCACCCAGATACACAGTCCATGGCTCTCAGACAAGGCTCTCACTGCTGCTGATGGAGAGAATGTTTAGGAAAAGCCTCCTAAGCAGAAGTGGTTCTGAAGGCAGTGGAACCCCAACACTGCCCACAAGCCAATGGATGCTGTTCAGTGACTAAGGTTGAGAGATCATTAACAGTATTGCTGTGAGCTCTTCCCTTTCCTATGGATTTTACTGGAAGCTCAGGAACCTCCTCCCACACAACCCCCTCCTCCAGTTTCTGCAACCTGCTGCATTCCCAGCTCCTTTCTGTTCCAAGGGAAGCTGATGGGAACCACTCCCACAGGCCAAGTTTGGCACAGTGCATCACCACACTTGGCTTTGCACTTGCAACCTGAAATGTGCCATGAATACAACTAGACTGCAAGTTTAATACTTCACAATGGAACTAAATTGTTTTTCCCCAGCAAATGGCTGGGAGCATCACTGTTAATAACTAATAATCATCCCTTGCACATATGGAGCATCTTTCATTCAAAGGTCTCAAAGCACTTAATAAGCAACAATTAATTAACCCTGTACCATCTCACTGCTGTAATTAAATCATCTATATAAGGAATAATGGCACCACCAGTGATTCCAGTTCCAGTAATTCCATCAAAAAGCAGCAGATATGTCACAGCAGTTCCCAGAGCAATGGGGCAGGCTTAGAAAGAGCCTAAAAAGTTCTGTATTAGGCCCTGGAGAGGGATTCAGGAAAGGAGAACGTGTATAGGTAACTCCTAACGTTTCAGGGTTGCTGGGCAGCATGGTTTAATACTTCTCTTTTATAGCTCTATTAATCTCCAATATAATTCTGTCCAGCAGGTTCACATTTGGTTAAAAGTACCCTGTGGAATCCCCATAGAATTCCCACAGAAACACCCAAGGTTTTCAACTTCTGAGCACAAAGTTTATGGATCAGTTAGGCCAGACTGCCACAAAGAAGGCAAATGAGTTTGGGTGTCCAGCTGATGTGTCTTAAAATATCTTTAAGATTTTCAGGTGAAAAAGAAATACCATTAAATGCTATTATCCCAGACTCCAGGCTGTTAAGGGAACAGCCTTTGTCTCACAGCCCCTTAATGTCACAGTGTTTATTGCACACTCTCAGCAGGCCAGTTTGGAGATAATTCCTGTGCCTTTATCAGTTTGGAGGAAGTTTCCTCCCCTGTCTTCTTTTTCTAGAGGTGCATTATCTTCCTTCCTACCCTTCTCTACCTCCTTTTCAGCAATAGCTGTCCTACCTTCCCATACAATTAGGATATTTTAGTCCAAGACAAAGGAAAAGGGAATTTGTTCCTTCAGAGAGCTTCCCTCTGCACACAATGCTCTGAGGCATCTGCCCAGATTTATGTAATCTGACAGCTTCAAGATGGAACAATACTAATAGTAATAATAATGGCAAGACTTGCCCTTTTTCCCAGCAGCTTTCACAGCAACGCAGTGTTCTTCATCAACGTTAATTAAGTCTTAAACCACTGCCAGTGTTCCTGTAAACGGGAAATCTGAAGCACACAGGGTTAAAAGGACTTACAGGGTGTCACAGGAGTCGGTAGCACATTTAGAAGCAGAGTCCAGATATCCAGACAATTGTGGCAAGGCCTAATTTTTCCTTATTCTTTTCCACTCTGTGATTCCAGAGTGTTTCCAGTGTGCTGATTTATAAGAAGCAGCTGTACTTCATGCCTTGCTACTCCCTTTCTCCTTCCAAGCCCACATACCATCAGATTGGATCAACCCCCAACGCTGCACTCCAAAGCAGGGCTTGAAATGCTAAACCTTGTCACCTCTTACCCAAGATTTCACAGGCTGCTGGACCACAGACCCCTGGGATTGAGTTCCCTGGTATTGTCAGGCAAAAACCACACAGCAAAAAGGGACCAAAAGCTTACAGGTATAATTTACCATCATTTTATTGAATCCAGAGCAACTTAAACCAGTCAGAGCTGTGGTAGCAAGACTGGAAGGAAGCCTTTAACATGCATAAAAACATCAAGATCTGGAGTTTCATCAAGACAAAAAGATGAATATTTTGCTTCCATATTTATGCCAATCTTTGGAAGAGGTCCAAGACAAGACTGGGGACAAAATTTTCCCCACACACTCACTCTGTTGCCCAAACAGAGGAGAGTCAGTTTATTTCCACCACTATCAGAAATATTTGCTGTACAAAGAGCAGAGCTGTGGCAGTGCCGGGACCTGAAGGGTGACAGTGCCAGAGTGACAATGTGACAGCCAGTCAGGAACAAAGGAGTTCGCTCAGGCTGGGTTTGGATTTCCCCAAATCACTGCAAAGGCAGCAGAAAAGAATTGACTTCTCGTCTAGGAAGGCTGAGGATGCCCCAGCTGTAACTTCAGCTGGATGGGGAACCAACACTTGGAAGTTGCAGCATTCTTCATCCCCCACTTCCTCCTGAATAGGCAACTAATGAGTGGCACAAAATGTGCTGTTAATGAAAAACTTCTAAAATGCCAAACTTTCCCCGCACTCTGGCTCGAGTCAGCAGTTCTGCAGGGCCTGGTTCAGGCTGCACAACCAGCCCTGGCAGCAGGGCTCTGAGATTTCAGATGTTCAGCCAGTGTTTAACCCATGCTAAGAGACATCCACATCTTGTTTAAATTTCTGACAGCTTGCTCCTGCTAAGAAACATTTGAGCTCTGTCAAACAGCTCAGAGGTTGTGGTTTCTGTCTGGAGGACCCAAGCCAATGTTAAAAACATGCAAGGAACACTCCAGCTTGGGGTGAAGTCAAAGAATTCATCCAGCACAGGGTCTGTCTCACAGGCCCCCAAATCTCAATTATAACAGAATTCCTGCAGCATAGGGTCTGTCTTAGAAAAGGCCTCTTGCAAATGAAGAGGCACTGCCTATATTTACCATTAAGGTCTCTTTGGTACATCAAAAAAACCCAAAACATGTTCTGTTTTACAGAGCTAAAGCTTTCAGTATTCATTTCTGATAAAAACAAGGCAAGCAAACCCCATCCAACTGAAAATCCAGTCCTTGCTGTCATGGCACTTGGGACAGAGAAACTCATCAAAACTAAAAAAAAGGGGCAGGAAAGGAGACTGAATCACATCTGGTCACAGCTCCCAGGCTCCTCATTGCCCAAAAGTTAAGCAACAAAATCTACTTGTCATTGCCAAGTTTTTTTAATGTCCTCAGATGAAATAACTTCACCCTTATAAATTGCCTTTTATATGAAATCTTGGAGATGAGACTCTCTTTATTTCACGTGAAGCACCTGATGTGCTGCAGCAGGGATTGATTGAGTGCTGTCAGCCAGCACTGCCATTACCCCGGTGCATCCCTCACCTGCAGCTCTAAGTGGTAATTAGAGCTTGAAAAATGAAATATCTGAAAGAACTCAAGCAAGGAAGGTGGGCAGCAGTTCTGCAGTGTTTGTTCCTCACGACAATTAAACCAGGTTTCTTCATGGATTAATTTAGAGAAGCCTAGATATTGAATTAAATACATAGTGTGGGACAGTCTGCTCTCATTTTGCTCCAAATTGGTGTGCAGTATGGAGAACTTGCTTTGCAAGGAACGCTCTTGTTTAAATGGCTTGATAAATTGGATTCCTTTGATGCTGTTTGCTCTTGCCTTCCTTAATCTCTCCTAATCATAATAATGATTTTTTTTTTGTCTGCAATGCATCTGACCTACTTCCACACTCCCCCCCATCCTGCTGTTCTTTTCTGTCTGTATTCTCTGTGAAGTATTTGTGTTTTTCTCCCTTTTCCCATTAAATTTCTTCAAAAAAAATTAGGATCCTCAGGCAAATCAGGGGATGTTTTGATTCTCACCAGCCTGGAAAGCTGTGCTTGGATTTTTACTCTTTAACCAGTCCAGGCATCACCTGTATCAGTCCCAGGATACTGTTAGTCTACATGGAACTTACTGAAGTATTTGAACCACAGGACTCCAACAGAGACCTGCAAAATGCAAACAATTCAATTTTTAATCACTCCAGAAAAAATGAATTTGGCAGTGAAAAACTAAAAGTAAAATAAAAAAGCCCCTTTGACACAGGGCCAGAAGGAAAATAAGTGGCTTTAAACAGTGGCAGGTGCATCACTTGAGATAAATTACACCCCATCCATCCCCAACTCTGCCTGAAGCAGAAGGATTGCCCAGGGATTAGGGTTTTAATAGAGAATTTAGAATTAGGGATTACAGTCCCTGCTCCACTCCAGCCTCTGCAGCTTTGGCCATTTACAAAACAGGGTTAACACTTTTCCTCCTCTCAGCAATATTGAGATCAGGCTGTTAAGGCTAAATACAATCCAAAATAAGACATTTTGGATGGGGTCTGCTGCAGTTTTGCACAGGCCCAAGGGTGCCCTGATCTGAGCAGGGCACACTTCAACTCCTGGAAATGATGGTATAATCCAGGGGAGAGGAGCAAAGCCTGTTCACATCTGTCTCCACAGTCAGAGCAGTTTCTGCTGATCCCAAGCAGTTTGGGTGGGAAGGGACATTAAACCTCATCCATTCCACCTCCTGCCATGGGCAGGGACACCTCCCACTAGCCCAGGTTGCTCCAAGCCTTGTCCAACCTGGTCTTGAGAGTCACCACTCTTTGTGTGGGTGTCCTTTTGTGTTTGTTTGTGGTTTAGGGTTTGGTTTTTTTCATCTGAGAGTGGGAAATTGGTGCAAACTCTGCCATAAAGCCAAGGAAAGGGCAGCAGGTTAAATGCAGAGCAGTTCCAGGCACAGGCAGGAGCTGAGAACAGCAGTTTAGCCCAAATGTCACTTTGGGAGATCTTTTGACACAGAATGTAGCAATGAAATGGGAAAAACACTCAGTCTGAAGAAAGCTGTGACAGAATAACACTGAACAGCTCGGGACAGTTACTATTTCTGTTCAGACCTTAATTATTTTCCTTTTTTTGCCAACTCCACTCTTCCCTGGAGATCAGGAGAGGTAATAGAAAAGCAGCTTTTACATCAAGAACATAATTTTGTTCCTCCCTTCTGGCAAACTCCACCAGGAGACCATTAGCAGAGGCCTTGCCTCCAGATCCAAACTGGAGAGCCAGCACTCCTGCAGACTTTGCCCCATTCTCTATCAGTCTTCACTCCATGTTTGGGGTATTTTGTGACCAAATAAGTGAGTTTGCCTTGGGAATATGGCTGTGTGGACATGCCTGGCTTTTGGGATACCCACCCAGGAGTCAGGCAGCTGCCCCCACAACTCCATTGGTGGTGTGGTTTCTGCTGTCACTATAAAGCACTGAAGGAGGATCAGGTAACTGGAAAAACAATGTGGATTATCGCCAGGCAAAGTGTAGTTAACTAATACAGGAAGACTTGGGAAAAGCAGTACAGAATCACTGACAAAACTTGGGGAAAACTTTCACTTTTGTGAAAGTTTTGTCAGTGATTCTGTACTGCTAAGAGTACTAATTGCCCTCATGCGTGTCAATGCTTTTTGATGAATTGCTTCAGAAGCAGTGTTTGGATTTGCTGCAGAATGAGGGGAGGGGAGAACCTGGCCCTGTGTTCAGGAACAGAATGTTTAGAGCCAAGTAAGCAAAGACAAAAGGACAACAGGAATCAAAAGGGGTTGAGTCTGATCCAAGAACACCAGGCAGTTGGAGAACAGCCCCCCAAGTAAATTGCAATAAATGGCAGGTACTACAGCAGCCAGAGAGCCAAGAAACTAAGATCCTTCCTGAGCAGTAAACCAAGCAGTGTTACATAAAGAACAGCTTAACTGAAAGGGACAACCGTCCTCACTCTGTGCTTCCCACCACATTAACACTTCTGTGACAAACCCCAACACCGCAGCAGCCAAGGGGCTCCCATTTTACCACAAAATCCCTGGAGTTCTTTCTATGGGTGCCGAGCCAAAGGACAGTGAGGAGACGTGACCAAATTCACAAGCTTGGCAGTGCCAGGGCTGACTCTGGACCTCCCACAGCTCAGTCAGTGCTGAGCTCCCTTTTAACACACCACCCCCTCAACACACACATCGACAAGGAAGGGTGGGAAACTGGACTCAAGCTTAATTTATTTCTGCTCCTAGAAACCCAGTGAATCAGCTGTGCATGAGGAAGTGCAGAATCATGCCCATGGGACTGTTCAAAATGCAGGGGAATGCTGAAAGACAGAATTTTCTCCCTGCCGCCCCCAGTACCTGAAATGAATTTACTGGATGCAAAACCCAGCACGTGTCAAACCCCGCCACTGTAACAGTGTTTGCCCTCCTGCCAGGTACCTTCCAGAGCCTGAAGAGTTTCCTCACCCAAGAGCTGTTCTGCCTGCACTGAGCATTCAGTGGATTAATTACAGATCTCCTTCCCACTGGCTATCTTGCACTTGTCAGAAGGACTGTGCAAAACTCCCCTATAAATGAGAAAAGAAAGTCCCCTAGATTAAGCAGGCTTACAAAAAAATTAAAAAGCAGCTCTTGACTGGAGTGTATATGTCTAATAGCTAATTATGCTGCTAAGTCATGGAATCTGATGGTAAAAAAAAATTAGCTATCCCCAGAAGAGGCAAAATCTAATAAATGTTCATTGCAAATCTAGCTCCTAAATCTGCTGCCCACTGAGCTAATGAGGAATGATTCAGTCAGACCAAGCATCCTTTTCACTCAGTGCTGTGTGAACTACTCCAGAGAGCTGGGGGGGACAGTCAGCACAAACCAGCCAGGAGCTCCCTGGCCAATTCCTTCAGGGCTGGAAGACCAGGAAAAAAATAGGGCCATAATGAAGGCTCAGGGACAACAATTGCCAGTAGGATTTCAGGCATAATTTTTGGTTTGATATCACTGTTGAGAAGCACTTGGGTTTTATGTTCAGCCTATTAATGGAACAGAGAGAGATTCTGCTCTGAAGACTTTGCTGCTTGTTAGTAATTCTTCTCCTATCCCAGCAATCCTCATCCCTATCCCCTGGCAGGCATTTTTAATAATTATTGCCATTGAATGACAGAACCACAGAATGTTGTGGGTTGGAAGGGACCTTACAGACTATCTCATTCCAACACATAGGACACCTTCCACCAGCCCAGGTTGCTCCAAGCCCTGTCCAACCTGGTCTTGGACACTTCCAAGGATGGGGCAGCCACAGCTTCTCTGGGCAACCTCTGCCAGGGCCTCCCCACCCTCCCAGGGGAGAATTTCTTCCTAATTCCAAACCTAACCCTGCCTCCTTCAGCTTAAAGCCGTTCCCTGTGTCCTGTCACCACGTAACCTGCACCTGACCTTTGGGGAGCAGCACCTGGAGACCCTCCTCAATCCCTGAGCTGAGAACAAAGCTGTTATTATATTATCTTCAAAAACTGATCAGCAGCTCCAGTGATAGAGCATTAGGCAACAAAATTGACATCTCTTAAATAAATGGGGATGTGCTTTCTGTTTTCTGACCTACATATTTAATCAACATGTATTTCAAGGGGCTGCTGGAACATGGCTCTGCTCCAGGGTCAGCTGAGAGCTCCCATATCATAAATGAACTCCAAAAAAGTGCCACAACTGATGATGAAGCATTTTAAAACAAATTTGCAGCATTTTAAAACAAATTTAAAACAAATTTGCACCCACAAAGGAGGTGGGTGCACTTCCTATTCACGTCCTAACAGAAGAGCCTTGGGGGCAAAACAGACCCACAGCTCCTGGACTGGGCATGTAAAGGATATACTGGGGAACTGTCCGTGGGACATTTCTTATGCCTTTCTTGTTTGCTGCCCACAGGCCCTGCTGTCACTCTGGATGCTCAGAGGGAGAGCAATCACATAAAAGCACTGCAGACTTGACCTAAGGCCAGTTTCTCCTCAGTGTAGGTTCAATCAATCAGTGAAGGAACCTTTTAGCAAAATTCCCTACTTGTTTCTCCTACTTTCTCTGTCCAACCCATTGCCCAAAGCCACCCTCAACCTTTCCCTTCCTTCCAATGTTTTTTCCCCCCAGGTTGTCCCTACTCCCACAGCTCCATCTGGCTCTCTGGGATGCTGCCTGCCCTCATCTGGGATCCTTGACCAGTGCCACGGGCCAGAGTAGCCTCTGTTGGCTGTGCAGAGGCTGGAACAGCCAAGTTAAGCTGCTGGTTCCCAGCACAAGCCCAGCTCAACTCCTGAAGAAATCATCTCCAGGGAACTTTACTCCCCCTGCTCTTGCTATGTCCTGCAGGTACAGAAAGCTAGAACATCTCCCACCTGCTGTTGAAGTTGCCACAACTCCTGTGCTCAGTTCTTATCACCTTCTCTACTAACTCACACTTCAGTCTGGCTTGGTGCTCAGGATCTCTGCCTCTCCCATTCCAGGCTTTCAGGATGGCCAATGCCAACAGCCACAAGTCTGAAACGTGCAACAATCCCCTTTTACTTCCAGCACTGTAGCCCTGGTGTCTGCCCAGCTCTGCAGCAGCTCCCAGCTACACAGCCCTTAAATTCAATGTTCACCTCCTCAGCCTGCTTTCTGCCTGCTGTCTCCTCTCCATTCATTCAGGTTAAACTTTGCAGCTTTAACGTTTGTTTAATCTACAGATTAAGGTTTTTATTTGATACTATAAGTGAAATAATGTCTATACAGGCCTAAAAGAATTATGTGTTGAGGTCCACCAGCCCTTACAAATTGCTGTGATTTCTGTTTTTTACTGCAGGAATACGACAAATTGACTCTCAGTACAGCAAAATCAGGGTGAAGTTTTAGATCATTACTAAGTAGTTCAGAAAGTTTGTACTGTCAGTTCTGTGAAGGTAAGTACTGAGCTTTGAGCTGTTTCAAAGTCTTCAGTTTTATAGTTCTGTGCTGACCTTTGTGAGGCCCAAAGCCACAGGTGATGGTTTGTGAGGGCTGAGTAGGTGATACTCACTTTAAAAGGCTGTTACATTTACTTGTAAGATCATTAAATTCCTACAGAATCATTTATTTGCATAAACAAAGCACCAGAGGGTATTTTGCGTTAACAGAAGGAGTTTTCCTAAAACAAACCTGCAAACAACCATTAGTTGAGGGCTACATTAATTAGTTTTGTTAAAGACTGTGCCCTAAAACATCAGCAGCCTTCCCAGAGCTTTTCTGTCTTTGTTAAAGGTCACACAGCATGGGCAAGTTGCCACAAATATTCACAGTTGTAGAGTAAGTTTCGTGAAAGATGAGATGAATGGTTGAGCTGAAATGAGTGCCCTGCCCAGGAAAACTGCCCTGGAGCAGCAAAACTCAGGATGAAACATTCCCCAGTAACTCATTTGCAAGAGGAGGTTTCCCTTGCTTCCTCAGTTGATATCTGGGACACCCAACCACTAGAAGATTTAAATAGCTCTTCTAATAATAACTGAATATATTTATAGATATTTGTAGATATTTTCATCCTCCAGATAAATATGCAACACTAATTCCTGTTCAGCACCGAGCACCAGGATCTTATGGCAGCTCCTGCTGCTGATTGTAATTACATAGTCCTTGTAAATCATGATCAACTTGGGCTTCCCCCAGCTCTGAGGTGGGGGAGGAAAATAAAAATTCTTCTCTTAGATGTAAGTATACGAAGACAGGAGTTCCCAGCTTGTGCATTTGATGTAAGTAACCACCCTGAGCTTTCAGAGAGTTCACAGCCAAATAAAAGCACTTGGTTCGGTCGTGGCTCTTCTTCCAACCAGCTGCTGGAGAGTTTTATCCATCCCTGAATTTCACAGAATGTTTGTTTACAACAGAAAAAACCCAACAAAAGTGGTTAAAAAAATAATTTAACAAAAACTTGAAAAATAATCTCTCCTCTTTCCTCAGATGTGGGATCAGTTCCCTGGAACAACAATAATGCCAAGGTTGTGGGTTTGATCCCTGCAAGGATCATTCACTTACAAGCTGCACTCGATGATCCTTGTGGGTCCTTCCCAGTTCAGGATATTCTTTGACTCTGTGAACAACAGAACAGCCAAAAAGATGCCTCAGCCCTTGAGTTCTAAGGTAGATGGAGATTTCACCAAAAATTTTGGTGGTTCTCCCCATGCTGATGAACCCAACACAAACACCACACCATCACCAGTGTGGGCTGAGCTTCAGACACATCAGGATTGCGCAAGGATCAGAGGAAATATTCCAGTTCAGGAAAGGAATAAATGGAAGATTAACATGGGATACAGCAAAATAATTGGGTCTTGCTCTGTCCTGCTTGCTCTTAAACCCTCTTGACAGCACAGCCTTTACCTTTGTGATGCATCTCACTAGTTCCTCCCCAAAATACAGCTTTCTTGCACATGGCTGTGTCTAAAGTGCATGTGAGGGGGGAAAACCATGCACAAGTTTCCACCAGGCAGAGCCTGCCAAGCATCTGCATCATGTGTGTGACATGCTGCCACTTGACAGCTCCGTCAGGCCCTGCTGGAGCCCCCCCAGTGCCATCCGTCCATCCCAGCTCCACAGCAGGTACCAGAGGGCATTCCTGGCACCTGCCCTGTGCAGCCCCTCGCTTGCCCTCCCTTCCCTCGCCCTCCTTGCAGGAATGTAACTCCCTGGGTGCAGCTGGGAAGGCAGAGTTCAGCCTCAGCCCAGGTCCAGCCCTGACAGGCGTCACTTTGGCTTAAGCTTTCCCCATCTCATCAGTTCACCTCCACATTCTCTCCTGTGATGTTTTCAGACCCATCTTTCAGCCATCCTTCAACTCCTCATCATTTTTCTGAACTAAAGAGCCTCTAGACTTCATGCCACTCCCTCAGGTTACAGCAGTCCAACTCTAAGCCAACCCATGCCCAGTATAAGGAAATGCCACAATTACCATTATTACAAATGGATGTTACAGCTC
The DNA here is from genome assembly GCA_035583135.1 of Lophotriccus pileatus. NCBI lineage: Eukaryota > Metazoa > Chordata > Aves > Passeriformes > Tyrannidae > Lophotriccus > Lophotriccus pileatus. The sequence continues at coordinate 292,109 of JAWWES010000067.1, forward strand.
CTGAATCAGAGGCTGAGCCACTCTCTAACAGAGACAGAGAAAAGCTGAGACTAAAAATGCAGGATACAGTGCCTTTCTCACAGGATACTCAGCCAGCTTGTGCAGCTAAACCTCAGGCCTGCTCCAATCTGCCACGTACCCTCACTCCAGGCGAGGGAGAGATGTGAATAGAAACAGGCAGCTCTGGCCACACGCAGTCATACATTTACAAATTATTACACAACAAAATTTGCATGAAACATGGTGGGGAGCAGCACCAAATCAGTGTCTGTGAAAACAAGGCAGGGGCTGCTCTACCCTGCAAGTCTGATGGCCATCACACAGTGCCTTGGATATCCTTTCCCAGCTGGATTCCAGGGCACTGCTGGGTTTCCCTCAGCCCATATCTTTACCCACTGGTGTTCCCTGATGTTTTAAGTTTATGCTCTTTCTCAGCTTTTTCGTCCCAGGGTGGGTATAACACAATATGTCCTAGTTCACACCAACTTCCCAAACCCAGAGTCAGTTCTCCATAGAAAAAGCAGCCAAAGTGTCAAGTTATTCCACAGGGATCTTGTTTAGCAAGTCACAGGAGTGCACAAGTGCTGAGCCTTGCAGGGCCCCTCTCCCCTGCTTTGCTCACTCCTCAGTCTCTGCTCTCACTCCCAGAGCAAGCCGAGGCAGTTCTCCACCCACACCACTTGGAAAACCGATGGTGCAACGCCCGTCCCGCAGCTGGGGGGTCTGTCAGAGTATACCAAAACAAAGGCAAGCCTGCAAACTTCAGGAAAACTTGGCACAAGTGGGTTAACAGGGAAACTGTGAACAAGCACAGAGCTGCCACACATTCCTGCTTCCCTGTGACCAAGGTCAGAGCAGCTGGAATGAAGTTTGCTCTCGGAGAAACAGCCATGTGATTGACCCAAGGAGTCACTTGATTTCACAGATGCTTCATGGCAGGATAGCTCCAGGAACAGTTCTGAGACTATAAAAGGGAGAATTAGAGAGCCAGCAGTCAAGAGAGCAGTTTTGCTCTGTCCCAAGCAGAGCATCACATTTGCACGCAAGAGAAGCCCGGTAAGTGGAAGAATTCCACTCGGCAGCCTGTGCTCTTGTCTGGCTGGATTTGCCCATCAAAGAGACAGGCTGGAAGAGAAAGTAATATTCTGCTCTGCTTGTATTTATACACAGCTGAACTTTACATATGCACAGGCCCAGAGACTATTTTGTAAACATTAAGAGGTTTAAGGCTTTAAAAATCATTTTATTCTAATCTTTCTCATTGCCTCCTATAACCAAACACAATGTTCTCCACAGGGGTGACAGAATAGTAATAATTTTAAAAGGATGGAAAAGTGTCCAATTCTTGGGGTGAAGGCTATAGAATATTGCAAATTTAGACTGCTGTTTGCAAGCATTTTGAGTATTCAGTGACTATTTCAGCCAAGCCATTTCAGAGGATGGTAATTTCTGTGCTAAACAGTCTAAATGAATGGTTCATTAAAAATCTGATCTCAGTTATTCTGAATGCTTATCTTTGTGAGGCCAGAAGTCACTTGCATTCACAGAGCTGTGCATGTGTACAGAAACGTGCCCAGTTAAAGGGCTATTAAACAGCCATTGTTTGGAATTTGGGGGCTGTTTTACCTTGGGTGGGGATAACAGGGATCATCCCCATCAGAGCTTTTTAACTCTCAGTAAAATCTCTGAGTGACTTTCCTCTGCTGCTGACCATACGCAATGCATATCCATCTCACACCTGGTATGACCACATCATTCAGATATCTTCCTGTTTATCACTCCTTCTAGAAAACATCACCCAGCAGCAGCAAGCTGCAGCATCACCAGTGACAAATGCTCGTGGCTTGTCCCTGTAGAAGGTACAGAAAGGAGCCAGGTAGTCACAGAGTGATACCTTTCATGATACACACCACACCCTTTCCTTTCCCAAGGATGAGCAGCTTTAATAACATAGATATGGTGGGTTTGTCCTACGTGAGTCAGGGAGATACTCATACTTCAAAATACAAAATATTCTAGCCATAAAATACTGCAGGAAGAAATCCCTCTCCTATAGCTGATGAATATGAGCTGAGATGTCTGAATAGAAAACACTGGGGAAGGGAGCACAGCCTGTCACAGAGTGACCAGTTGAGCAACGAGCCAGACAGAGTCAATACACCCATTGCCAGGAAAAGATATATTTATTCTCTGAAAACATGAGTAGGGATATTGGTAATGACAGAGCCTTTGTCTCCCGTCCTGCAGAGTCCTCTCAAACATGCCAGATTTGCTACTGAAGTGACTTGGAAGAACTCTCTTACTCTTATCATTAATATCTGCTTCTGGGAAAGAGCCTGGCTCCAACTGTCAATAGCAATGCTCCTCCTGCCTTCAACAGAGGCAAGATTTCACACTTGATAGCCCAGCCCTAGCTGAATTCCTTGCTTTTCCAGCAGACATGAAGATTAATTGAAAACTGAAGTGAATGAAACTCGTTGCATTGATGCTTCTTTCTTGATGGCAAAACCTTTCCTGGCTTAGCTTCGTAAAGATTCTCTGCAGGATTTGTCCAGGGGCCCCAGCTCAGCACCCCATAAAACAGGCTCTCTGAACGTACAGCAGTGACCAGCACCCCCCCTGCGGGCAGGATTTGCCCTTCTCCCCGGGTTATATATATTTCCCAGAGACTCATTCTGCCAAGGGTGACAGCAACTGCCTCACTCCTCTCCCAAATCCACCGTGAGCCGTGACTAATGCTGGTGATGTGCCCTGAAACGCTGTGGAAAGGTGCTATGGAAATGCAAAGCAGCTTTCAGGAACAGAAATACATTGTCTCTCACTCTTCCTTTCCCCACCTTTTTTTCTTTCACAAGTCTTTGTTGTGGTCGTGGTTTATTTTGTAAACAGAGCCTAGTACTGCTTGGCATCAGCACCTTCTCAGAGCAGAGAAAGCTCAGAAGTCTCCAAAAGCAACTGATTTCTTAAATATTTATCATTTCACTCCAAGGAAAATATTTAAGAGAAACAGAACATGAAGGGAGGAAAGATAGAGTGTTATCTCACATGAACATCTTCTCAAAGCACAACCTGATGTAAACCAGAACTAACCTCTCCACCAGCCAGCACAGAGCTGCTCTCTAGAGCTTCTCTCAGCAGAGGCATCTTGCCATTGACATTCCCAGGCAAAAAAGCCACTCCTCAAAAGTCCAGCAATTCCAAGCCAGGCAAAATCCCCTTCTTCAGTTTCTCTAGTCTTGTTCCTCACTGAAAAAAAAAGAAAAATATAGTGGAAAAAGATAATCACGTGGATCAAAAAGTCCTCACTTGAGAAAAAAATTGATACCCTTGGTAAAAAATAAATGTGCAGCACTTATTAAAGGTGAAACCGAAAAGTCAGACCTGGGGGAACTGACACCTGGCCATATCCTTCCCTCTCAGCCCCTGGGGAAGGTTTGCTCCTGGAAGCCTGGCTGACTTGCTGATGAGTGACCTTCAGATCCATGGAAAGGGCAGACAGGCCCTGTGGACACACAGCAGCAACCTAGAACTGGCAAGGGCTGAAGCAACTCAGATCAGCCCTTTCCTGTTTGGGGGAGCTGGACCCCAGGGCTCTGCACTGGCCATTCCAGTGGAGGCACTTCCTGGCCTCATGAAGAGCCACTAAAGTTTTCCAGAAAATTAGCAAGGACTGACAAGAAACAGAAAGAAGGGAAACCATTCTCCCTTTATTTATTATTTTTTTTTAAGGAAAGATGTTCAGACACAAAAGTGAAGGCAGTGAGCTCCAAATCAGCAGGCACAGCTTGGTGGGAGGCAGTTACAGGGAAATGCAGCCGGGATTCTCAGCACTGAGTCAGGACCTCCCTTTGATCTCCAGTTTTCCCAAGCTGCATTCCCACATGCAGCCCACCATTTGTTTTTAGTTAGACAGGACTAATGAAAAATACTCTGCTCGGGAAGAGCAACAAACAAGCCTTGCAGAATCACACAGCGACAGCCAGTCAAAATAAGGAAGAAGTAAAACCACAAAAGAGAGGTGATGGCAGATATTGCAGAGGGAAAGGCTCAGCTGCTTGGGATGCTCTGGGTATCTTTCATCCAGGAATTTCAAAGTCACCCATATCAGTGATAGATAGATAGATAGATAGGGATCACCTCCTCACACATCACTAAATCTGTCTCCTAAATATGGAGCCAACAAACTGCTCTGGCACCCGAGGTTTGTCAGCAGTGAGCCCTGCAGGGACTGTCCTGGCTTGTGGTAATTCCCTAGTCAGGTTTGACAGGATCAGAGCTGCAGGTAGCACAATGCATCACATCACTTTGCCTTGTCATCACTGTAATTTGTGTATTTTCTGCATCCTCTTTTGTTTATTAGCCCACATAATTACGCTGTTCCCTGTTTCAGGGGCTACTGTGCAACATCTTCATGATTTGCTCCTCCTTTTAATGTCTCCTTTGCTGTCTCCTGTTGGAGCCCCAGCCCCAGCAATGTTCTTCCCTCCAGTTTTGTTTGTTGGCATCTGGCACAGCATATGCTGACACGGAGCAGTTCACATGTCTCAGAGCTATTGTTCCAGACTCAGCACATTTATAGTCACCATCAGTTACTCGCAACACACTCTGAAAAATTTTCATCACAAAAACTAGATATTCTTCAAATCTTTTAAATTAAAGCTCACAACTCAGAACTTGTGCATGCCTAGGCTTGCCTTTCTTAGTCACCCAATACATTAGCACAGAGTGGTATCATTTATCCAAATGGAGAGCTGGTATCACCAGAGCCTTAATGTGGATTACATACTACAGTGTTTCACAGATGAAATGAGAACCAGAAAGCATCAAATCCAGCTCGTGGAACAGTTTCAACTATGTCTCTCATTTAAAACACTTTTGAAAGTGTACCCAGTGGGCAATTTTGTATTTGTTTTTGCAATGCAAATGTGCCTGTCACCCCATGTCTGAGACAAAGCACATCCCACAGCTCTGCCACGAATTCCAGGTGCACAGCAACACCCATGATCCCCAGCACCTCCCTGTGTTCCTCACACTGTGCCCCTGGGCCCTTGCCAGAGGCTGGGAGTGCTCCCAGGATAAGTGCCTCGCAGTGCCACTGAGGATGGAATAAACACACAGCAGCAATCAGATTTGTAACCTCTGTGGCCACCAAATGGCACAATTATCAAGGAGGGGCTTGCACCTCGCCTGCTGACAGCAAACTCCAGCTGTGTGTTTCTGGACAGGCTAATAAAGCTTATACAGCACATTCTGAAGTGGTTTAGGGTCAGCTATCGAAACACAACATGGAATAATGGCTCTATCAAAAAGATCCTCTACTAAAGCACTGCAGGTCCTTGCATTCAAAGAGGCACTTATCTGGAGGAAGGAGTTTGTGGTTAACACTTAAACCCCACTTAAAAGTGTGAATTAACTTTTGCTGATAAAGCAATACTCAAGACTATGTTTAATATATCTGAAGCTCAACCAGAGGCCAAGGCTTTGTACAGTGAACAGGGTGTGCAAGTGGCCTGGCCATGGGTGAACACACGCTGTGGCTGCAGCAAAACACCTTTCTGGATCTGTACTCCCACAGTGAGGTGGGAGGGCCCTGGTGCAGCCAAGTACCTGGTGTCCATCCCTCCTGGCTGGGACCCACCCCTCAGAGAGGGAGCGTGCCCAGGCACAGGAGAACAGACCCAAAGGAACCTCAGGACTTCTGTGGCAAGTTTTTGAGTACTTTCCCTCCAACACTCACAGGACATTCAGAATCTACATGGATGCATTCCTGTGTCACCTGCTCCAGGTAACCCTGCCTTGGCAGGGGGGTTGGACTGGATGATCTCCAGAGGTCCCTTCCAACCCCAACCGTTCTGTGATTCTGTGCCAGGAGCAGCTCCAGCTTCAACACAGCACACACAGAGAGGCCACTGCACATCCCTGCCAAGCTCCATCCCTCCTGCTGCCTCTGGGCCAGCCCCAGCGCCTCACACACCTCCATCCCTTTACCCAAAATATACCTCATCCCTGTGTATAAACATCTCAAGGGAGGGTGGCACAGGCTCTGCTCAGTGGTGCCAGCCACTAGGACACGAGGCCATGGGCAGGAACCGATGCCCAGGAAATTCCACTTGAACCCGAGGAAGAACTTCATTGTGCAGTGACCGAGCACTGAACAGGCTGGCCAGGGAGGGTGTGGAGCCTCCCTCACTGGGAATATCCCAGAGCCGTCTGGACACAATCCTGTGCCGTGTGCTCTGCGATGGCCCTGCTGGAGCAGGGAGGTGGCACCAGATCACCCACTGTGGTCCCTTCCAACCTGAAATAACCCCACCACCTTCACCCTGCTCCTCAACCCTCACATGGACACAAACCCTTCCCTGCCCAGCCTGACCCAAAACCCCAGGCACATCAGGCAGTGTTTCCCTGAGGGGGAACATCCCCCACACTGAGGGGACACATCCCACACACTGAGGGGACACGACCCCCACAATGAAGGGACACATCCCCCAAACTGAGGGGGAACAGACCTGCAGCTTCCCCGACACAGCCGCCCAGGTGCTGGCTTTGGTCCCTGAATCCCAGAACCACTGAGGTTGGAAGAGACCCCGGAAACCATGGAGTCCCCGCTGTGCCCGATGCCCACCCTGTCCCCCAGCCCAGAGCACCGAGTGCCACGGCCAGTCCTTCCTTGGACACCGCCAGGGGTGGGGGCACCGCACCACCTCCCTGGGCAGCCCCTTCCAATGGTTAATCACCCTTTCTGTGAAGAAATACCTTCTGATGTCCAACCTGAACCTCCCCAGGTGCAGTTTAAGGCTGTCTCCTCCTCTGTCGCGGTTACCTGGGAGCAGAGCCCGACCCCCACCTGACTCCGCCCTGCTGCCAGGGAGGAATCAGACCCCCTTCCAGCCCGCGCCGGTGCCCGCACCCGCCCCCCCCCCCCCCCCCCCCACACCCCCCCCCCCCCCCCCCCCCCCCCCCCCCCCCCCCCCCCCCCCCCCCCCCCC
>JAWWES010000067.1:299197-321504 GCA_035583135.1 Lophotriccus pileatus
CCCCCCCCCCCCCCCGCTCCCCGCGCCGGCGCCCCCGCCCCGCGCTCACCTCGCTCCGCCGCGGGGGCCCGGCCCGGGCGCCCCGACCGCCGCTCAGCAGCGCCGTGCCGCCCGCGCCGCCATGGCCGCGCCGCCGCAGGGCACAGGGGCCGCCAGGCCCGGCAGGGACGGGGGATGGCGGCCGGCTCACGGTGCACGGCTCACGGTCCGCGGCACACGCCCCCCGCACACGGCTCCGAGAAGGGCGGCGGGGCCCATGCGCGGTGCTGCTCCCGCCGGCTCCGCCCCAGCCGGCGAGGGACGGGCGGGCGGGGGCGCCGGCGCGGCCATCGCGGGGGGCGGGCGGAGAGCGGGGACGTGGAAGGCGACCCCCGGAGCCAAGCGCTGGCGGCGCCGGAGCGGCGCGGTTCGGCTCGGCTCGGCTCGCCGCTCCCCGCGCCCCGCTCCCGCCGCCCTTCCCGCTCGGCCGGGGCGCTGCGAGCGGAGTGGGTCCGCCGGTGGGCCGGGAATCGTCGGTGGGCAGGAAGGATGGAAGGATAATGGGGATTGCAGCCCGGGCGCGCCGTCCCCCCGTGGGTGCGGGCTTTGTGCGGGCTCCGCCGCGCTCGGTGCGGGGCCAGCCCTGCGCGGGCACGCGGCGGGCTCGCCCAACAGGTGCTCCTGTGCCGGGCACGGCCCGCCCCACATCCCGCGCCGAGCTTCCCAGCCGGCTGCGCTGGAGCTGAGCAGCGGTGGTGCAGTCAGGGCTTGTAGGGAAGGATCCATCGCGCGGCTGGACCCTGAGCAGGGGGGACTTGGGAAAAAGGCGAATTAACCTTTAGAACTCGCCCGTGTGTGCTTACCTGCGGCACCGTTTCCTTCCACAAGCGGTGTGTCCCACCCCATTCTCCCCCGGGAACCTCTCTCCGTGTCTTAGAGCTGCTCCAAACCAGACCGATGACTGGTGGATTGTAAGGAGGTGATGGGAACGAGGCAATTTTTGTTCCATCTCTGCACTTTCCACACGAGCTGGTGCAGAAAACAGCACGTTGGACAGAGGCTGGGATGTCCAGTTTGTTGTGTTGGTGGGTCCTGGCACTAGAAGAATGCAATTGAGAGGAGTGGGTGGAAAGGCAAGAAGGTGGAAGCTTAAAACGTGCCATTTCATCACAAGAAACAGCTCTAAGTGTATTATCCAAAGGTGACCAGACACTTCTCTTTGACATGAATCGATTGAGTCAGTTCCAAGACTCTAAAAATCCATTTCAAGTATTTGAGGTTGGAGCTTTTGCAGAATAGGGACAAATACCCTGCACGTGTGATTTCTTTCCCACTGCACAGATGTTTTCTCATTCTAGTTTTGCAAAATCAGGTTAGCCTTGAGTGAGCAACTTATTTTGACTGGCAAGTAAAACATTACGTATTCATTGTGATAAAAGAGCAAGTAAATAGTTCTTGTGCTTGAACTGGTTGGTTTTCATGAGACTTGATGGTGGTTGCTTGTGCCTTACCGGGGTACACGTGTAGAGCTGATGGGTTTGTAATCCTGGAACACGTTGGAACCAGCTGGAAGAATCGAAATTTTAGTCCTTTGAGGGCATATAGTGATTGAGTTAGTAAAGGTGGAAAGGAGTCAGTCTGGCAGTGAGTCAGTCCTTTCATTTAGGGAAACAGAACTGAAAGTGTTACTGTGGTATTCACACCGTGCATGAGGTACAGAAACATTAGTTCATTGCCAGAAGCAAATTATTGGTCAGTCTTTCAGCTTGTGGTCTTAATGTGGGATTTGTTTGTTTAAAGTGTATTTGTTGAGTTTTTGAAGAAACAAAGAGCATCTGAGGCAAGTCAGCAGAAATATCATTGGGGAATCGTTTTAGGTTTTATGTCTGGTTTGTAGCTGGGTGTTGCAGTGGTTTTGTGCCACTTGCAGCGGATGGGTTGTGGAATATCAGGATCCCAGCTCTTATTCATCTATTTTCTGTAATGCAGAGTGAGAGGAATGATGGTGATGTTGGATTGGATGGAGAAGAATTGCAGTGGTGACTGACTGTCTGGGGAGAAGATCCCAGAGGGAGTGGAGGAAATCTAACAAAAAAGGGGAGCAGTGCTACTTTGGCACTTTTCCCCTGGGCTTCTGGTTCTTTTGTGAACATCTGAAAAGGAAATGTCATTTTGCTGTTTGACTGCATTGTTTTGCATGAAGTGTCAGACCACATTATGGGTATGATTCCAGTCAACTTCCCCCATTTCAAAACAAACACGTCAGATACAGTAACATGTTTATACAAAAATTCAGTGTGTTTTGCAGGAGCCTAATATCCATATTTCCAAAAATAAATGATGTTTTCGTACTTTATTATGGCTAGGAGAGTTGGAATGGGTTCCCTTGGCCTTTATGTCCTGCTCTGCACAAATAAGAGGAAGATGTTGGCCTTTTCATGAACTGGGGGATTATTTTCATTCACACTTCCTCAAAATATTCTTTTCCATGTGGTAGTTCTGATTCCAGTGTCTGTGACCAAGGCAAGAGCTATTGTCTCATTGGCTGGTCTCAGGGTGAGGACAGAAAAGGAAGAAGGTATAAAAAGATGTAGGTAATGTGTGAATTTTGGCTGCAGAACCCTGGGACTGTGGGACTGTCAGGTGAGGTGTCCCAGGGCCAGGCCCTGTCCAAGGTGTGCTCCTCACCTGCAGCTCCTGGATCTGCTCTCAGCCTCTCCTGTGCTGCAGCAGCATCTTGGACCAGCAAAGCCGATGAGCCTCCTGGTCTTCTGGGTTTTACGAGGTCGGTCTGAGCCGAGGAGGATCCTGAGAGCCCTGTTCTTCTGCACCGGGAGTTTGAGGGTGAGCACGAGTGGTGTCTGTGGAAGGTGTTCAGAGTCGCTGCTCGGCTCCGGTAGCTGCCCTTGGAATATTGGAATACCTGATACTGTAATGAAGGAGAAGCAAATCAGCGTGTTTATCAACTTTTCAAGACCATAAATCATCCTTGGAAAAATAAGTCACTTGGGTGTCTGGGGTGAAGCAGGTCAGCGAGTCTGGGCAGTTGGAGCCTGTGGATTTTCCCAGTGATTTCTATTCTTATGCTAATCCTCTGAGCCGGCTGTGGCCGTGGCCGGTGGGAGAGGAGGGATGTGCACACCGAGGGCACGAGAGAGGAGCCGTGGTTTTGTCCTTATTGTCATGCAGATCGGGGCTTCAGCCGGCCACAGTTTGGAGACTCCGTACCCCGGGGATGGGATGCTGTGGGTCAGCAGCCATTTCTTTAGCAATTCTGAGCCGCTCTGGGTGAAACGGTTGCTTTTCAGGGTTAATTTTTGTGGGGCTTTTGTTTGCTTTGCTTTGGTTTTTTTGAAACCGTGTTGTGGCTAAACCCAAATTGTTGTATTTGCTGCCGAACAGCTGAAGTTGGAAAACTTCAGTTTTTCAATTTTCAATTATTGTATTAGGTAAAAAGTTGTAGGAAGGCAGGAAAACTGAGAGCTGCTCATTTGAATCCTTCTACTTCTGTGGGTGACTTGCTGTGTTTCTCCCACACAGTTTGTCTGCAAGCCCCCAGTTTCTGCTGTGTAAGAGATTTTAGATAAATATTTATATATCAGTATATTTATTTAGAGGTATAGATTATTGGGTAGTCTGTGGTTGTTCCTGGGGAAGGGGGTGTGTGTGCCACTTGAAACCAGGTGAAATAGGTACCTACCACTCACTCACAAGGGTTTATTTGTTGTGTATTTGTTTCCTGGAGACTGTTTTAGAAATAGGAAGTAATGGAGAGGTCTGAAAGAGATGCACCAAGGTAGGATTTATATTATCTCTATTACATTATAGACACTGCAGCTGTGCGTGGTCTCTCTCCTGGGCTGATTCTGACTAGTATCCATGGGGGCTTCTGCAGCTCAATGTGCAGGGGGTGTTCAGCAGGTTAAGAAGCCTTTGGGTGTTTGTTCCAGTGGTGTTTTGTGGTGCTGGGTCCGTGTTCACTGCAGCAGATCCGCTTATCCATATTTGTGTGTAGTGCTGGATTCTTTGCAAGTGTGTGAAATAATTAAAACCCGCCCTTTAAACTATTTAGTAAATTGGATTTGCTTTACCAGCAGTGGGACAGGAAGTTAATCGTGTTTAAGCTGATGTTGACTTTTCCAATCTGATTTTCCCTGGGAAGAAACTTTGCTACCTAGTTGTTAAATGCACAGTTAATTACCTCCTGATTGTTTAAGCTGATAAACCAATGCTACCAGGTTTACTGTAATGAGGCTGGTAAATGTGCCTTGTGCATGTGCCTTGGATGTGCTTCCTTGTGTTATTGTCCTGTGATTAAACTCAGTATTAAGTATGATCATGTAATGATTTGGATGCATTTAGTGTTCTCAGGTGATGATTATGACACTGAACTCACTCACTGGGTGTTGTTGCTCTGTGCTTACACATGGGTAGTTCTGGAGTTGGTGTTGTTCTCTAGGAATATTGTCTGGGAATGTGGCTCAGCAGCTTTTAATTTAGAAAGTAAGATATCCCCAAATCTCCACTTCTTGAAATCATTGTTTGAAGAACCTTTACTTCCAGTCCTGTTTCTGTAGCTGTGTTGCAACATGTCTTGAGCATGTCTTGTCTTGGTCTGAGGTCAGTGGTTGAGGCAATATTTGGGCATCAGTTGCTGATCAATGAGTCAGTCATCCTCTTGCCACCCCATTACTTCTGCTGCTGAAGAAGCTGCAGTTGTTGCCCCTCCATTCCCTCCCTGGTGTGTCCAGGGCTTTTCCTTGCCCACATCTCAACTGTTAATGTGGGTGGGTAGAGAGCACTGATTCAGTGTGTCCATTATAAATCATTAAGAATCAGAGAAAGTGGAGTTTTTCCAGTTTCCCCCATTAATTCATTAAGCCAGGACCACAAGAACTTTGGAGCCTGGCTTCCCATGGATTTCAGGGTAAAACTGACTGCTTCAACATCCCTGAGGTTTTTTTTGCTGTCTGGAGGGACACTTGATCAGCCACAGCCTGGGCTGTGGCCTTTGGTCTCGTTTAGTGGCTCTTGCTCTGGGTGAGTTGGGTTTGAGATACACGGATGAAAGGTGCTTTCTAAAAGCTTTGTCATCCCTTACTGGCAGATTGAGATAATCAGTTTTGCTCAAAATAACTTCGATTGCAAGGTGCTAAGTGGCTTGAAAATTCATGCTTCTTACAGAAAGCTGTGTTTAATCCTCTGTGTATTTTGGTATCTGAGAGATATTTATCACTGACTAAACAAATTTTTATTAAAATGTTAAGCTGTTGATTTTTTTTTTTTCATTTCAGTAACAGTGTTTCCTGACGTTTGGGAGGTGAATTTTTTGGCCTCAGTACTCAGAATGCTCAGGGTGCGTGTGAGGGCTCTGAGGGAAAAGAGAAGATACAGTGCTTGGTGTTCTGAAAGCAGTTTGATGGGGTTTTTTGGTATAAAACCAGAAGGTTTTCCAAATCCAGTTGTTACACCTTGGCCATGTTCTTCCTGACTTCACTGGAGGCGTAAGTGTGGAAGAATGTAGCTGGACAACCCTGTTTGTGCACGAGTTAATTGTTGCAAAAGCCTTTGAGTGTTTGCTGAGGTTTTCCCTTTTCCTCCCCGTTGTGATTCAGGAATGCCTTCCTTAGATTTCATTAGGTTGTGCTGTACCTTTTGTGTGTGTGTTTTACAAGAGTCAGCTCCTGCCTGCTGGGAACAACCGGTCTGTTAACAGGGTGAATTCAGTATTGTTTTAAAGTTTATTTTGAATTCAAAAAGCCTGTTACCTTGCTCAATAATGCATCTTGCTTGTCCAACCCCCAAACTGACACAGCAGCTGATACAATCTGATAGAATCTTTACAGATTTTATCAACAATTTTAATATCAGCTTTTCATGGAATGTGAATATATTTCAGTGGCTGATTTCCATAACTTGTCTTTATGATCACCATCTCATCTCTTACAGTCTGGCTGTGATATAGACAATAAAAATTGCTGTTTGGGTATCATTACACATTTCTAATGCTTATTTATGTGTATTGCTGATGGATACCACTTTTGCACTAAAATATAAAATGTGGGGTTTATAAAACTCACAAATGAAGAGGCAATAGTTCTAAATATTGAGATAAAGCACAAAGAATTCTTTGACACAGTCTGTAAACCAAACTGTGTCCCTGCTCCCTTGCTTTTATGGATTTGCAGGGGTGTAATGTGTTTGCTGGAGGTGGATTCAGTAAGGAGCAGTTGATTTTTATTTCAGCAAAAGCTCTGATAATTTATTCTTGGAAGTGTAAATGAGATGCCACAGTCCTGCAGCTGAATGATGCACAAGGCAAGCTTCAGATGTGCAATTCAGTCCCTGGTAACTGCTGCAGTTATTTCATTGAAGAAACAGGAACAAAAGTTTGTTTGTAAGTGCTCTGGAATGGAGAACAAAGGCTGCGGGGACCTTTGAACCTCTGGGGCTGTGCATCTGAAGGAGGAATTGTTCAGGAATGGGAAAAACTGCCAGGAGACCAGAGATCTGCTTTCCCCGACATCTTTCTCCAGCAGTGCTCAATGACCACATTTAAAGCACACACACAAAAAGTTGGTTAATTGGAAGACTCTCTTGTTCTTCTCCCCAGCTCTGATTTGATAATCAAGCATGCAGGGATGGTTCTTCTCACTTTGTTTTTCACCAAGGCAAGCTTTAAACAAATCAGTGTGTGTGCTCTGTTTTTTGGGCAGAAATCTTAATGATTGATGGCATCCTTAAACATTTTGTTCTCTCTCAGACGTTCTGTGCAAGTGGTTCTGGCCTGTGAAGCAATTTGTTTCTCTTGCTTCCTGGTGGTGTTCAGACTTGACAATTATTTTTCAGTCAGTGGTAGCTGTCTGTTCCAGGGGGACGGGAGGGAATAATCAGTGTTCCCAGGAAATGGTTACTTCTCTGCACAATGTGTTGCCTGGCACGCTGAGGGCACAGCCTCCAGTGTGTGCAGGGTGAGGGCTCTGCTCCAGCCAGGATTTGTGCCTTATCGCTCACCTTCAGGGATTGGACAAGGCTGGAACACGGGATGGGCTGTGCTGGAAGAGCATGTTCCCTGAATTGCTTTGTGCAGAGGGGGAGAAACCCCAGTATTCCCGTCCTGAGAGCTGATTATTTTTCTGTGATAACACAACACAGCAGCTGGAACACACAGGGCTGTTCATCTGTGTTCTCGTTTCTCTCAGGAGGGTGGGTGATGTGCCTGTCTGTCCCTCTGTGTGCTCCTGAGGGAATGCTCAGTGCTGCTCTGGAATTGTTGGGACAGCAGGGAAAGGCTGGGCTTGCCCCCTGGGCTCTTAGGGATTGAATTAGGGATTGAATCGGTACAAAAGCTGGCAGGAGGGCAGGAATGCTGGAATCTGCCAAGGTCCTTCTGCAGGCCCCCTGGCAGAGGCTGTTCTCCATGTCACTTTGCAGGCAGGTGATGTTCAGGTGGCTGCAGCCCCTTGGCACAGAGAGTGAGAGCTTCCCCTTGGGGTGTTCTCTGCATCCCTGGTCCCCAGCAGAGCACAGCAAGGATTGGGAAAGCTCCAGGTACCAGGAAGAGGAGTTAGAAATCAGGTGTGATTTAGCTGACAGGTAGTGTTTCAAGTAGTGATTCTTCTCAGGCTAGAGAGGAAACTATCCATTTCTTTAAATTATTGGGGGCTTTCAGACCCTCTTTCCTCTCTTTCTTCTTTCCCTGAGGGATCATGTGTGGGATGGCACTCAGGGTGAGGTTGGTGAGCACTGAAAGCTGATAGAACTGGACAGCCACTGCCACCCTTACACTTTAAAGAAATTGCAAAGATATTTAAGGCATTAAGTAGATATTTATCATGTGTTCTTCTTCACTTTTCAGCCATCCCAAATGACAGCAGATCTCAGATGTCTTGTGTTCCTTCTTAGAACTGTTGATCTCTTTCCAGCCTTTGGCTGCTGTTGCTATGACATTAGGCTGTAGGGAAATGCAGCTCTTTGTGTTCCAGGCAGTGTGTAAACCTGGCTCCCAGGAGCAGGGAAAGCTGGGTGGTGGTTGCCCTTCCATCTCTGAAGCTCTTTAAGAGACTCTGGTTGGTTGTCACTGTGCTTTTTGCTGCCTCCCCTGTGAAGATGCTCAGATGCTTGAGCTGCACAAGTGACCCACGTTCAGCCATCCACTCACGGAGCAATTGCATCAGGAAGGCAACACATCCTTGGCTATTTAATTATGGAGCCATACTGTATTAATTTAGGGAGAATTGAGCCTTCTGAACATTTTCACCTACATTACAAGAAAACCTTTTTATCATTGAACCCCCCTCTATGGGCACCCTTTGCATTTCCTGCTTGGCAGATGCCAGGGTTAAAAATTAAGCCACACTTAACTTCTGCCATTAAAACTGGAAATGCAAACACATAGATGGGTGTTTTAGAAAACTTAATTTGTCAGTTCTTCTTGCTGGCAAATGTGTGGAGGAGGGAGGCCCATATGGCTGCTAAATATAACCCAACTTTCTCCCAGAGCAGCCCAGAAAGTACAGAAGTTCACAATCTGTGTTGGTAATAAGAATGTGCTGCAGATTTGAAGAGTGATCTGAGTGCAGATTAAGGTAATGGGAATAGAGCCAAGGAGCAATCCAGTAAAATGTGAGGATTTCCTGTGATGGGTGAGGTTGGCTGACACTGGGGAGATGCTCAGGGTCCTGCAGCTCCTGGGCCCTTTCTCAGCAGTGTGTTTGGAGTGCAAGGGTGGCACTGACTGTCCAGTTCTATCAGCTGTAATGCTCACCACCCTCAAGCTCCACAGCTCCTGGCCTTGTTTGCACTGTTGTGTCCCAGTACTGGGATGCTGAAGAACTTGGGTCAGGAAAACGGCTGTGATGGCAAAACTGAGAGTAGTTATTCCAGCTTTTTAATTTGATTTTTAAAATTTTTGTTAATACCACTTGCCTTTTATGAGTTTTTTTGTAGAGATGCTGCCAAAATACAGGTGGTTCCATGTTTTAAGAATACAGCCATAATTGAAATATATATTTCTACAAAATGTTTTAAAGTCGTGTGTGTGAGTGTGTTTGAAGGGAGTGAAAATTAGAGGTACATTGTGCAGGGTAGTATTTCTACATATTTTTCAGTAGTGGACATGTGTATGCAATATTTTGCCACGTAGATTAGTCATTTTCTGAGGGAAACACCTGTGAAGAAAACAGAGCTCCAAAACAGTTGTGATTTTTGTCCCCCTCCAAAAAAAAAAAAAAAGGATTACCCGCTGTGCCATACTGTTGTTCTCTCTCTTCTTTTTGAATGGAAACATCCAAAATAGGTATTTAACTTCTGATTTAGTAAAGCACTTTAGTACATCTTAAATGCTAGCCTGGCAGTAGTAGAAGTCTGGGTGGGATAAAAGGCATTGCTGAACTGAGGCAGAAATATCTGATAGGGAAAGCTTATCCTGGAAAAGAATCAGAAGAGAAACTGTATTGGTTCTCTTCCTTCAGGCCTTTAAAATATTTCAAAGGGATGAGTGTAGATGTACTGATGGGGTTTTGGTGGCTGAAAATGCAGTTGTGCAGATCCCAGCTTGTTGGGGCAGGAGGATTAATGAATTAATGAATGCACTGAGCACATGTGCTCCTGCACTGCCTTCTCTGTGAAGTTGAATTATACACCAACAAGAATGCACTTTGTTGTTCTTTAATAATAAATAACAGCATAGCAGTTTTGATCTTCAAAGCACGGCTCAGACCTTAATTAATCTTCATAACAGTGCTGTGAGAGACTTAAAAATATTCCCTTACCCTTTTGGACAAGGAGCTCCTCGGCATGGAGATGTTGGAGGCTTTGCTCAGGGCCGCATTGTCGGGGCCTGCTGGGACAGTTGCTCAGAAATTCCTGGCACTGGGAGCTTTGGATAATTCTGGAGGCTGTGTTGCTTCTCTCATTTATGTGTTAAAATTTCAAAAAAGAAATTTGAATGCATAAAGAAGTGTAGCCCTACATTATTTTGGGTTTCCAATGGAGTGTTAACTTATGCATATGCATGTTGGAATTTCCCTGTTGAATATTCCTGGAGGCAGAAGGTGCTGAGGACTTGTGTGCGTGCTGCTGTGTGGGAGCAGGTATGGAAAAGCACCCTTCAGAAGGCCTGGGTCACAACTGCTGTGTGACAGGAGTGGGAAATAAAGTGCACATGCCTTTAGAATCTGTAGGACACATAAGTACATAGAAAGTGTCTCTTAGTTTGCCTTCTCTAATCTTCCTAATTCTTTGTAAGGTTTTAAAAAAATAAGGAGAAGCAGAGGAATTAATGTAAATGCTTGATTTTCAAGGTTTTTCCTAGATAATTGCTGATTTGAGTTCTAAAAAAGATTTAGAGAGCACATTGCTGTCTGAAAACCTGTGCCTACATTTGGAGAATAAACTAAGAATGGCAGAACGAACTGAGACTGTTCCACCCATCTGGAGAAATGGTTCAGCAGGAATTGCAGTCTAAAGGGGCTCTCTCTTGAAATGATCCCCTGTAACCAGTGGGATCCAGCGTTTTTCAGGGGCGTTTTTCTCACAGACAACAGGAGGGGGTGTTCACTAATGACTATAACTGTGAGAAATGTTAGTGCTGGGAGCCCAAAGCATTGGTTATCGTGAGAATGGAGGTATCTCACAGTGCTCACATCTGTGTTTGCTTCTGACATAATAGACCCGAGGTCAGGAAGTGTAAACTCAAAAGCTTTTCATGAACTGGGGTGCTTCAGGATAACGAGTGGCCCCTGCCTGGTGTTTCTGTGATGAACCCCCACCAATCTTTGACGTCAGGCGCTGTAATTCCTGCTGGAGGTTGCACCCCTTGGCTTGAGGAACCAACAGGGAGCTGCCCTGCAGGTGGAAGGCTGAGAACCCGTCAGGCAGGTTTGCAGGATTCCTCAGCACGGGGAGCTGAGCCAGCAGGATCCTGCAGATCCTGGAGCCGAATGCCAGAAAGCCCCGCTGGACTCAGCCTGGTGCCTGTGTCATCCCAGCAGTGCCGAGGGGAAGGAGCTCTCCTGGTGAGGGGCTGCCCAGCATTCCCAGCTCCCCAGTCCTTGGCCCAAGTGCTCTGGGGAGGAATCTGTGAAGCGTTGCAGGGTCTTATTTAAATTCCTCAGAAATGCAGGGGCTTGGTCCAGATGGATCCTGTGATTTGTTTGAGTACAAGATGCGAATAAAACGCCCAAATGGGAAAGTTGGTGAGAAGTTTGTGGAGTTCTGGAGTGTCAAATCTGGTCCTGTGTTTTAAACACTGTCGAGATTTTTAATAGCAATGTTTTGCACATAATGTGGATTTTCTATGTTGGGCTTAGACATTCTGTTGTACTGTGTTTTTGATACACAAGAGGAGCAAATCTTGGTTTAACAGAGAGGAGAAAATACCTTAGTTGGGGAACAACTGCAGCCCCATAACCCATAGAATGAATGAGGTGTAAGATCTTCTGCAGGTCTTCCTTCTATGGATTGTGTTACTGCACTTCTGGAGGCTGCTCAGGTGTCCAGGGGGATAAACTGGACATAACAAACAAGCTGGAAAATAGTTGGTGTATTTTAGTTTCCCAGGTGCTGTGACAATAAGGAAAGGCTTTAGAAGCTGAATAACCACGTGGTTCTGGACCAGCTGTGTCTGAGAACAGATCTGTGAGATCCCATGACAGAGGCAGAGATATGATGGCTTCCTGATCCATACACTTCACAATCCTTCTGGTTGAATTACTGAGCTTGGATAGGAAGTTGAATACCTTTCACAAGTTTTTAAAGCTGTTTTTACTCTGGCAGCCTCAGTGAGATGACAGTGACACACACGACTGCGTGGCTGTGGGTTTTTTATGCCTGCAATTAATTTCGGGCCCTGAGTGTGTGCTTAAACACACACACTGCTCCTCCACACCCTGACAGAGGGCTTTGTTTTTCCCTTTTCCTGGAATGCATTCATGATGCTGCACCATAGCCAACTTCTTTGAGAGTTGAGACACTGTGTTATCTTCTGAAATGAAGTCAAATCTCATTCCTTATAAGCATTGCTGATAGTTTACCTACCTGAAGCACTTCTAGAAATGAAGATGGAGGTATTTGACATGGGCATGTGTAGAGGAGTTACAGTATTTGTTTTTAAGTCTTCTAATTCTTGCCTGAAATTTTATTAGCAAGTTGCCAGACAAAGTGCTGGGGGCTAGACAGTGTATGAAGGAGGCATTGGAAAGATCTTGTTATATTTAATTTTCCAAAATAACTTCATAGGCGACTTGTTCTCTCCCCAAATGCTGCATATTCTAAATCTGCCTCGTCTGTGTAGTGTTCAAATCCCATACAACAGGCCTTGTAGAACAGCACATGGATTTTCCTCAGTTGGTTCAGCCAGTCCAACAAATCAGTAACTCCGCAGAACTCGGGTTGTTCTTGTTGCTTAAGAGTGGCAAAAAAATAATCTTGAGGTGGGAACAGTGTGTGGGTTCAGCAGCTGTGATCGGAGCTCTGCCTGTGTCAGTGGCACTGGGTTTTTTTGTGGGATAGAACACCTTCCAGCCACTGAACTCCTGCACTGGGGGCTGATTTCCCTGGTGTTTGAGAGGATTAATGCTTGGACAGTGTGTGCACTTTCATGTGTCACTGCTTGAAGTGAGACAGTTCTGTTTTTTTGGGAAAATACAGCCAAGGTGGAGCTGCAGAGGGTGGTTTCTGAAAGCTGATTTGTGAGGGTTGTTTGCTGACTGACATATGGGCTGACATACGGAGCTATTTACCACCTCGGAGCCTGAACTTCCAGGAAGGGCCTTTCTTTTTCAAACATTTAACTCTATTAAGTACTTGTAGACATCTTCCAACACAGCCCTGGCCAAGTCCATTTACACTTTCCTTTTCCTCTGCTTCTTCCATCTGTTTGGGGCTGTTTGTTTTCTTCCTTGGTTTGTGTTATAAACAGATTTTTGCATTTCGAGGGTCTCAGAAGCAACAAGCATTTGTAAGTCTCTCTTAGCTTTTTACCTGCAGGTGTTTGGTGTCTCTTACCTTCCTATGGGATGGAAGTGGAAGCCAGGCCAACTCCTGGGCTGGAAAAATTGCTCTCTAGTAAAGGCTGGTGGAACATCTTTGCGAGTCATCCCAGGAATTACAAATTTGGAAAGAGAGTAATTGGTGAGGATGAAGAAATGATGTTGGAGGTTTGTTGAAAATTTGGCTTGTGGTGGAAGAGGGAAAAAGTAACACAGGACAAACCTGGGTAAAAGTAGCTTTGAGATGATGGAGTTTCTGGAAGAATACATCAATCCTTTTAGCACTGATGTGGATGTTGAAATGGGAGGGCTTCAGAGAGAGAAAAATGACTCTGGACTTCTCCAGGAAAGATCCCTGATGCCACAGAAGTTGCTCTGGGGTTTGCTGTCTTCCAGCTGGGCCTGTGTAGGGATTGCAATGAAGATATTGTTTACTTGTTTTTATATTACTGCTTTTCCAGTGAATGCTTTCAAGTTTTCCCCTTAAGCATATGCAGAGCTACAGATCTTGATCGTGAACAAAAGTGAAGCAAATGCTCAAGTGTAGATTTATATAAAAGAGAAATGAAAGAAGGACCTGAAATGTAAAGGGGGATCTGTTTGTGTTTTCTAAGCTTGTTTGCATCCCTCTGGCTCATAGTGGTGTCATTTGTCTAGCAGAGGCTGCAGTTTTACAGCAGGAGAAGTTAGAAATGTCTACGAAGAGTTGGAGGTGTTTTTCTCTGCTCTCATCCTGCTTTTGTCTCCTGCAGTCTCGTTGGGAACAGTCTGATTGAAGTGTGGATATACATCCCGTAAAACAGTGTGTCAGGATCTGTCCCACGGAGTGATCAGTCACCTCGTGAACACTGCTGCAGAGAGAAAGCAATAAATGCTCCTCCTCCCCCTTCCCCTCTGTTGTGCTGCCTTTTTCTTGTCTCTTTCCCCCCAAGTCATAAGGAAATGGTGTTAAAGGCTCTAAGCAATAAACTCGTATTGATTACTGCATTTGCTGCTTCAGTGTTTAGGTGGTAGAAAAATGTAAAGTGAAGCTCCAGCTCCCAGCAGTTTCCTGTGTTTCCACTCTATCCCAGTGATAGGATCAGATAATCTCGTTCCAGGATGCTCAGTGTTGGTCCTTGTAACATATGTAATGCAAATGGGAAAGCAGCACGTGAAAGAAGGGGGTTTTTACTTGGGTTATGAGGTTCTTGGTGGGGGGAGGCTCTTTCACAGAAGAGACAAAACTATTCTCTGTTTACTGGAAGCTTTGTGAAGATTAAGAGCTTCCAAACAGAAAGAGCTGTGTGGATTTGTCACTTATAAATTTGTTTCTTAAAAGCAGTGTTTAGAACAGGCAGAAGAGATTATGGCAGAACTGCAGGATGAGACAAGATAGGGAGGTGATCTGGGTGTCTTTTCTGATGCTCAAAACACAGGAAGACCTTCAGAGTCTTAACTACATAAAACATCCTTCCGAAAGTGTTTAAATGAGGGCTGGTTTTGCTTACAGAGGCCATACGTTTAAATAAGCTGAAAATGTAAACATGACTGCATTCCTGGGGAGACATAAACCACCACACCTTACAAACCTCTTCTCCCACTGGCACTTTGTGCTAAGTTTGGCAAATGACACCTTTTTGACGGTATTCAGGGGAATTGTTGGTGTTTTAAGTTAAGTTTTATTGCGTGGAGCCAATACACGATTAAAAATGTGATTAAAAACCTGCTGCTGTGGGAAAATCAAGTAAAAACCCTCTCTTGCATTCACTGCTGTTACGTTTTTCAGAAGGATTTATCGAATCTGTGTGTTTTACTAATGTGTGGCTGAGGTGCCTCGTTCACCTCCCTGGAGGTATTTCTTTGTCAAAGTGCAAAATGTGCTGCTTTGCTTCAGCACAACCTGAAGGCTCAATTTGAACATTTTCATAATGTTCTGAAAATAAGCCCTTTTTAAGGTTAAAAGATGGATGTCAAATTAATTTCATGTTCTTTTTAATTTCAAATAATACATTTTATTTATCCCGTGTTATTAGAAGCTTTTTAGGTTGCTTTTTTTCTTCTTCCTAACATGGAAAGGGGAGATTAAAGAGCCACATTTTGGCAATGGGGATAAATCTCTGAAGGGGCTTTAATAAATCTTTTTTCAGCCTTGCTACCCATCCTTTGGAGGAGGAAATGTTGACAGAGCAGGAAGGGTTTTGTCTCCTTTGATGTGAGAGTTTGATAGTTTCTTTAAATAGCCCCAAATATGACTTTGAAGGAAGATGAGCAGGAAAAGCCAATGACTGATGAGACAAATTTACTTAATAACTTCCCATTTCACCAAAAGATAAAACTGGATTTCATCTAATGTTTCTAATTTATAGTAAGACTGACCAACAGGAAACCCACATCAAGTGCTTCTGTAACATGCTCCAAATCAGCTCTGAACAAATAAATCACTTGCCTGGGGCTGGTTTTTTAAATCAAGTTACAGATGCAGATTTCCCAAGTGCTTTTATTGAAACAATTTTATATCAATTAAAAACATGGGGCTGCTGCTTTATAATGTCAGCTTTTGGGGGCAGATCTGCAGGGTAGAATTGTTGGTTTTGTGCCTTTTTTTTAAATTTTTTTTACTTCTTGTGGAAATCTCTTAATTTTGGTTAACTTTGAGGAATTTGTCACTGCCGTTCCTTAAGAACTGAGCAGTGTGTTTTCGTAGGTGACTGAAGTGGAATATTTTGGGTGCAAGTCCTGTGCATTCCCTGGCACAGTTCAGGCCTGGTGTGTACCAGGACAGGTGTGCAATGGAAAATCCAGGATTTTAAATACCAAAAAAATGTTAAAGAATTTCTGTTGCTGAGCAGACCCTTCCCAAGGCCTTTAAATGTGATTCGCCAATAGAGGGGATCTGTCAATTTTATCAAGTTACAGCACCAAAGTGGGGTCTGAATTTCTGAATCACGGAATTGCAGGGACAGGGCAGGGGGTTGAATCTTTAAGTCGTTTTTATCCTCGCTGTTTCTGACAGTTAAAATGTTATTGACCAACAACATTTTTCTGTTTGTTCAGCACCAATCTCCTCCTCTGTCAGAGTCACCATCTGTCTCATTTCTTCTGCATCTGTGCAAACAGTTTTGGGTTTTCTTTAACTCTGGGTAGACTTATTTTTAGAATCTGTAGTTGGTGATCAGTAGCTTTGATTTTTATTTAAATTTTTAAAAGGTATATTAAATATAATAATAATATACTGTATATATAATATAATATCTTTAAGAAAACATAATCACACTGCTACCATCCATACAAGTGCAATTTAAACCACCTTATAATATCAGACCTTCCCTGGCATTTTTGGCTTTGATAAACAGGGAGTGAGACTTGCAGCAGAGGGAATTAACTCCTTCCTCCAGCGGGTTTGATACAAAACACAGGTTTAATTGTGCTCCGCTGAGGCTGATACTCAGCCCTGTTGTCATACAACAAACTCCTTCTCTCAGAGTGCTTGGTTTTTGTATTAACTTCAGTATTATCTTGAATTTGTTCCTGCAGTTGTGCTCCTGCTGACTCAAAATGGGTTTGAAATAGTTCAGCATTTAGGAAGAAGCAGCAGCATCCTGTCAAACCAACACTGAAGTTGGCAGCACTGTAGTGGCTCCAGGGTTTCCCAAGTACAGGAATAGAGGTCAAGGTGGGAAAACTTTTAGAGGGAATTCCAGTCCCTGAAGTCTCAGAAAAAACACTCCCAGCGTGAACTGAGATTTGCCAAGAGCTAAAAATCTTTGGTATGTCAACCAAGCTACTCCAGATACTGTCATTTATCAATTTTATTTATTTATTTCACTTTCCCCCAGGGGACTTGACAGTTTTCTGCTTCTTGGAGATCATTCTTGAAAGGATATTTTCATTTTTCATGGGTGTTGATGATAATTACCCTTGTGTTTCTTTTTAGAACTCTTAAAGCACCACTTTTGCACACTGCTTTTAAATTTATTTCTCTCCTTTGAGAAGAAAGCATTCATTAAATGGCTTGTGATGTGAGGTTTGTAGAACTTAATGTCATGAACATGACAGGGCTTGAAATGATACAGAGGAAAAAAAAAAATCCCTGACTCAAGGTAGTTTCAAAACCCAGTTAATTCTCTGAGCCTCTGGCTGATGTTGATGTAGTGCTTTGGTGGTTCTTCCCCTTTTTTGTTACTCTCTGGAAAGGTTCAGGGAGGTACCAGCTCACCTGTGGCCTTAGAAGAAAAGAGTAACTTCAGTTTCCTGAGTAAGAGCTTGTCTTCAAATGAGGGAGAGAAGGATCAGGCAGCTCAGTGGTTTTAGTGGCTCCTGGTGACGGGAGGTTCTGCTGGTGTTGTAGGACACTATTTAGGATGATGAACCTGCATCAGGTTAGCTGCAAGTCCGTCAGCCCTCGTTAAGGATCATGGTGAGTCCTTTAATTGAGCTCTTTCACACAATTTGTACCTTCACAAACTGTAAAATGCGCTTGGAAAAGAGGAGGGGTTTGTAGCGGTTAAACCTCCGACCACTTTCACCATCAAGGGTGGAGAAAGGAACAGAATTGTTTTGCCTCAGACGCTGGTTGGTCCATCTTGGGACGTTTGATCACAATATAGGTGGCATTTAATGTGTTTTTAAGAGCACTGCAGAAAAAAATGTATAATCACTGTCACTGAACTTCTGCATTCGAGAGCGACAGGATTTCAGGGTGGGATCTTCCTCACAGGGTTTGGTGCAAGGAGTTTTTTATTGTTTGCTCCGTTTTCCTTTCTTTGCTCATAAACCAGTTTGTGTTCAAGTCAAATAATGTGACCATCTTGTTTTTCAAAATGCATTTTTACGAATCCTTTGCCTGGTTTATCTGCAAAGCTGCTCCAGGCTCTGAGACTTGAGTTCCCAGCTGGAAGGGGGGATCTGCTGAGCTCCAGTGGCATCTTGGGACAGGGAACACTCTCAGTGAGTGGGTTTGTTATATTTACAACCTTCACCCTTCTGGAGGTGCAAAAAGCCCAACGTTTCAGCAACGATTTGGTTTGTTGACGCTGCTCATTGAGTTTGCAGATGCATTTGGTTTAGGAGAGTGTTCCAGCCGTCAGCACGACGAGCCCACTGGTGCCAAGGGAATTAATATATTTAACTTCAAGCATATGCTGGGCTGAAATGAGATGTAAAACAGAATACTATTGGATTTTAGGAATTCTAATACATTCCTTTTAGGAGTAAAAGGGCACTTTCTCCGCTCTTGGTTATTCTTCTTTGTTGCCTTTTAAGAGTTGAATTTTTTTTTGTCTGAAAAGGAAACCTGGTGGTTCTTCCCCGTTTCTGCAGTTGAACTACATAGAAATGCCTTTACCAGCATATGGAACAAAATGGTTTGGGATCAGTGTGAGCAGGCAAGACATCTCAGAAGAACATCCACGTGGGAAGTTGGGAGAGAGTGTAGGTCAGCAAAGTGCCGTGTGTGAGTGAGTCCACTCTCTGTGGCCTTGTGTTGTGCACGAGTCCCTCCGTCTGAAAATCTGGCTGAGTTTGGGCCACAGCACCAATTCTTTTTATTTTCCTTCTCTGTTCTTCAATACAAACAGAATGTTGAGGCTCATGTTGAGGCCTGGTCTGCCTCTTTAAATGTGGATTATTTTGTCTGACCAGCCCCGGATTTTGGCTGCACCTTCTCCTCAGCCACTTGTGGGTTTCAGAGGAGGTCACCGCTTGAGCGTGAGAAAAGGGGGGAATTGAATTGCAAAGGAGCACGTTTGTCTCTTTGAATCCCTGTGAGAACGGCCCACATTGTGTGCTGGTTGGGGTTGGCAAGCACCGATGCAAGGGGGTGATAGAGCCCGAATGTTGGACTGGCTCTTCTTAGCACAGCATCCTGGAGGTTGGTGTGTCTTTGCCTTTCACTGAGCTCATAAAATGTCTGTTTGTGTGTATTACAAGGAGATTTTAATAGTCCATTTTCTTTCGGTGTTCTTGGTAATTCGGAATTTTTTACCCTATAGTCACATTGAATAAATCATGGCATTATAATTCTTCTTTTAAAGCAGAGTTATTTATGCCCTGAAGCAAATATATTAGAAAGATGGATTTTTTTTATGATTTACTTTGGAGACCTGTCTCTGTTTAGCACGTTGTGGTTGTGATCCACGTTCCTTGGATGTTAGAGCAGAACAGTGGTGGCAGTTTATGTTGTGCCAATGCAAAGGGATGTCCTGAATCACAGAAAAAAGCAGAAGAATAATACATATTGAGGGGAGAATTCTCAATATTGCTATGAAATTTAGCAGTACTTTCTGCTTCCATTAAAAGTTTTAGGAAAATTCATTTTCAAAGACAGCAAAGAAGCACGAGGCACACAGAACTAATAGAACATAATTTGAATTATTGCTTGGAAAAAGCAAATCAGCACATTTCCTTTCTTTCCTGGCTCCCCTCCAGCTGCTGTTGGTGACATCAAAATGAACTCTGACTTTTGGGCGGGGGGGGATTGTGGGTTTGATCAGATGCTTATTCCAGCTGTTTATTCTGGGCCTTGCAATGATTTCTGTTTGTTGCCTGAAGTCCCTTTCCCCTCCCTGATGTCCAGCACTAAGTGAGCCTTCCCACACCCCACTGCCCTCCCTTCCCCGTGTGAGTGGGAGCCCTTCCCTGCTGTGGATGGAATTGGAGGCACTGGAGTGCACAGGCTTATAAAAGCAAGTGTGTCTTGGTAAATGGGGCCTGGAGGCCTGGAAATAAAATGTTTCTCTGCATTACCTCAAACATAAACCTCGGAGCAGCTCATCTTTTACAGCTCGCTCCGTGTGTTAAAAGCTCCAGCCCATGTGAAAGCATTGATTATTGGCAAACTAATCATCCCAAATTCAGCTGGTGTTTCCAAGGCTTCCTCTAATTGAGCTGTTAAGGAAATTGTGCAGCCAGAAGAGATGCAACGATAAACCCCACTGTCTTTGGGGAGCATTTTTAATTCATATGTTGTGTATTTGATACTTAGAATCAAATAATGGGGAGACCAATAACTGCTGACTGTTCCAAAGGGAACTGCGAGCGGAGGGTAGGAATTTTCCTCCTGAAAAATTAAATTTCTGGGCTGGCAAGTGAGTATTCTTTTTATTCCCAGACTGATATTTAAAATTCATTCAACTTTGCAGCATCATCCCTGTTTTGAGGCATTGTCTGCCAAGGGCTGTCCAGGTATTATTTCATCTTGGCATTAACTTTTACACAGATATTTACCTGATACAGATATTCAAGATATTTAACTCTCTCTTTAATACTTAACAGAGATATTTAACTGAAGGCAAGGCCTCAAAATTCTGTCGACCTGGTTCAGTGAGATTTTACCAAAGAAAGATTTCTAGAGAATTGCTCCCCAGGATAAAACAGTTGATGTTCTCTCTCTCAGCTCCCTCTTGGGTTTAAATACTAGTATTTCATATATATATATATAAGGTACATATATTCTCTCTATAAAAGAAGCTCAAGGAAAAACTACTCAATTTTAAGCCTGCTTTAAATCGTTTAAATGCTGCTTAACAGGGTGCTGCAGCTTCCAGTTTTAAGATGATTTAACAACGATCTGTGGTGGCTAAGCTGCAGAAGTCACATATATCTAATCTTTTTTCCCCAAACAGTTTTGTCATATTTATTTTTAAATTGTTTCTTTCCTAGTGTTTTAAATTCTGACTGTTCAACTACATCTTATCATGTTCTTTTGTGGAGTTCACCTACAAAATACATCAAACCATGACCAAAAAGTCATAGCTTTAGTGCTGGAGCAGGAATTGGAACATGCTCCTGCCTTTCATACAGATGTTCTTTGTTGGGATGTTTCAATCCATTGCCCTCCCTTGACTTGGACTCCTAAAAGTAACCACCTTGTATGTGATGGCTGGAAAAATAAACAGAATAAGTAGGATAATGAGAAATTTGGGCTGGGGGTCAGGGTAGGAAGGCTGGTAGCCAGTATGGCCTGGCTTCCCAATTCTATTTAAATTGGGCAGTCTTTGACAGAGAACAGGGGTGAAGGATGAGATGGAATCAGCTGGTGCTGCCTCACTGTCCTGGACTGACATGGGCTATCTGCAGAGGACAAGAAGGGAACAGATGCTTTCCAGGGACACTGAGTTGGTCCCCCCAGTCCCTGCGCTGGGGGTCCTGTGTCTTCCTAAGGGGCCTCACTCCAAAAGGCACAGCTGAGTTGCTGTTTGATGTAAACCAGGGGTGTCTGAGGGGCTCTTCCATCTCCCAGCCTATAAATGTGGCCAAACCAGGCAATTTTACATGCTATTTGGCTCAAACTGATGCATCTCTGTGGATTTTATCAGAGCTAAAACCAGCTGGGGATTTAGTCCTTTGTGCTTTTGGAAGAATTCCCTCATGGTGGGACTGTGGGCACACGTTTGCATGTGTTGTAATCCACAAAGAACCACAAACCACACGCTGGGAATACATTTACCTAAAGCCTTGTTTAGTCTTCTACTCTGATTTCTCCTAAACCTTCCCCTCTAACTTTTATAGTGTTGATGAGTTTATAACTAATGCAATAGATGAGGTTCTAAACCCACCTGAATTACAAGCAGCTTTGTGCTGAGCAGAGGTGGCCGTTGTGCCGTGGAAGTACTTGGATTTCTCATTTTGGCATTAAATTCCAAGCTCTGGCATTAAATTCCAAGCTCTGGCATAGGCTCAGGTGTTTTGGAGCTGGGTGTGAGATCCCACAGCTTCTAAACCTGGGAGGCAACGAATTGGAAGTTCCCTGGAGTGTTTATTGACCAGAACTCTGTTCTGAAGTCTGTATTTAGCTCAGGATGGATGTGGCAGAACGAAGAGCACTGTTTTCTGACTTTACTAAGGTTAAAATACATACCCATGTTTGCAGGTGACTGTGAGGGCTCCTGGGCCGGTTGGGTGGGATTAATGGGGTGGGAGGGATGAGAACAGCTGCCCTGTTTACCCTCTGGAGGTGATGCCCCTGTTCCAAGTCACAGCAGAACAGATATTCAAAAGCCTGTCAGGGGCCTGAGGGCACTAATGAGCCTTTAATGACCCTGCCCAGCCTCACCTGGGCCTTCCCCAACCTGTGGGCTCAGGAAGCCCGGCCCTGGGCCCCCCTCAGTGGCTCTGGGCTGTGCTTCAGGAGGGTTGATGTCCTTGAACTGTTCCCAGAGCCCCTTGATCTGGCCCTTAACCCATGGACTGACTTCCAGTCCCCCTGGACCTGCCTGGTGTTCACTGGGCCTGACCCTGACCTCTGGATTGGCTTTTGGCAGAGCTCAGGATGCACAGCCAGGAACCTCAGGCCCATCTCCCCCAGCAGCCAGTCCCTAACATGCAGCTGCCCTGGGGCTGAGCTGCTCCTCCTGA
>JAWWES010000067.1:321604-337319 GCA_035583135.1 Lophotriccus pileatus
GGTGCCATCCCACTGTGCTCTGAGCTGCCAGAGCTCCAGGAGTGTTTGGCCAACGCTCTGAGCACAGGGTGGGATTGTTGGGGTGTCTGGGCAGGGCCAGGAGTTGGGCTGATGATCCCTGTGGGTCCCTCCCAGCTCAGAATATTCCATGATCCTGTGACATCCAGGCTTCACCTCAGACCTGCCTCCACACCAGGGTACCTCCAAACGATCCCAACTCTTGGGTGTACGTGGGCACCATCCCTGGGTCAGACCTGCTTGCCTTGCCCTCCCATCCAGCCTGGCTGCTCTCTGACGGCACCAGAGGCCCCTCAGCCAGGGTCTCATTTATTTTAGCTGTTCGTCTCTCAGAGCTGTAATTTTACATGAGCAGTTCCCACAAAACTCAGCAATTAGCAGCTGAATTCAGCTTGTGCCTGTAAGCAGTGGATCAGGGACAGGTATGTTTCAAAAGGCTTTATGTCTTTCTCTAGTTAGCTTGCTTTCCTTTTTCCTTCAGTTTTTAGTGGGATATAAATGCTTGGAATTAGGGTTTTTTCGTGGTTCAGGCTCTCACTGGATCTAATGGCTCTGTTGAAAATAGTGAGAAGCTTTCTGGAGAGGGATATTCAAGCAGTGTGTGTGTGTTAAGCCTCTTGCTTTCCCCCAGCTCTAATTCCAAATCAGCATCCTATACAGATCTGCTACTGCATTTCTTAATCCTAAGGAGTGCAGTATTTTTTCCCCCCCTCCAGAGGAATTTTAATTATTTTTGGTAGCACATGTGTGGAAAAAAAAGGGAAAAAAACCCCTTTTGCTGTGGTGTGAATGTGAAGTCACTGCTATTGTCAGCTCTCAGTGGGTTACTTGCATATAAATAAATTAAAGGGGGGGAAATAATCTTTTGTTAACGTTGCATTCTGTTTCTCGTGGCTGCCATGGTAACAGATGAGAGACAGTGGCAAAGCTTCACGGCAGAGCAGGATGGAGGGATGAATTTAGCGGGAGGAAGGAGGGGAGAGCACAAATCCTCCAGCGCTGCTGTGAAATGAGTCACCAATTAAAGCACAGATGGGGAAGGGCTTCCACGTTTATTTACAAATTATTGAAATCAGATTTTGGCGGTCATATTTAGAGCAGGAAGAGCGACAGACTGGAACTTTGGGGAGCAGTAAATCAGTCTGTGTCTTTTTCAGATGATTTTTTTCCCCCCACCTTGAATCAGCTCCTTTGTGTAGCTTGTAAAGGTGGAATTTGCTGTCGTGATTGTTCCTGGAGTCCTCAGTGACATTCCTGATGCTGGACCTTGCCCAGGAAAGGCACTGAACTATTCCACCCACAGCCTTCCAAGGTTCTGCTTTGCAGGGCTGCGTTTTCCTGTTTTATCCTGTCAGGCTGAAAAGAAAAAGTTTTCACCCCTTCTTTAGAGGATGAATGGTGAATGTTTTCACTCTGGTTTTTTCTCTTCCCCTTGTGAGTATAAAGCACCTCTCACACACTTCAAAGCTTGGCTGCAGGAACGGGGTGGGCTGTAAATTGGGATTGTGTTGGGAAGGGGAGGTTTTATTGGAATGGCTGCCGAGTGTCATCTCTGCCGTGCCTGGCTTTAGGAGGTGCTTTGAACTTGATAACTGTGATCAGCCCAGTTCTCTGCTTGGCTGGTTCATGGCCCCGAGTTTTTAAGCTCCCAAACTTTGGTTGGGTGTTGGGACTTTCCCCCCTCACATCTGTTCTGGCTTGACTTCTGTTTCACTGAATTGTAGAGGGGTTTTTTTGAGCTCCTGTCATCTCAAGTTCTTGCTGTGACATCAAGAGAGGGTTGTGATTCCAGGTCCAGTGGGAGTGTTTGTGTGAAGGAGAAAGTTCCAGAGGGTGGAATCTTTCCTGCAGAGGCTTCACCCGGAGCTTGAGCGCTGTGGATGTCATGTCATGGAAATGGTTCCAGAAGTTGGTAATCATATTATTTCCTGTCAGTAAACAGTGCCAGGCAGAGCAAATTTCACAGCTGGGAAGTTTTTAGCAGTGCAGGGTTTTCAGAAGCCTGGAGGGAAGGAATGGGGCAGGAGAGGAGGGGTTTGGCAGAGCAAGTGAAAAGTGAGAGGGAAAGCTGCAGTGAAGATCAGGGGAGGATGTTTAGAAGGCTGTCAAAGAAAGGGATAGAGGAGCGACAGTAGGATGATTTTAAAATTATTTTTGAATTTTTAAAAATTATTTTGGCATTTTAAAAAGTATTTTTTAATTATTTTTGAATTATTTTGTAGTATTTTTTAATTTTAGTGGACAGACAAGAATGTAATTTAAAGATTTTTAGCGGGGAAAGTTAGAGGTGGCTGAAAAATCTTGGGTGAAGAGAGCATTTTGATCAGACTAAAGGACAAAAAAAAGTAGTGTAGCTCAGCTGCAGTGGAAGAGGAGAAATCATTGGTACTGTGGGTGGTGCTTCCCTCTGGAACACTGAAGTGCTGGGGGAGAAGGGAACAAGCTGCAGGAGGCACAATAATGCCTTATTTACTGCAGATACAGAGAATAAAGTGTCTTTGATTGCCCTGACAGGTACTTTTGGAGATGCTGTTGGCACTTTAAAAAGCTTCTATTGTCCTTTTCCAGATTTCAACTTCATTACTTAGGAGGGTTGGACAGTCTCCTGGCTCTGGTCAGAGCTGGGTATGAAATGTGGTGATTTCTGGTCTGGTATTGCTCTTTCTGGCTGGCAATGGAAGCACAATTCCTGAAGTTGCTTCATGAGGGGAGAAATAGATGGTGGTTGGAACAGGGTGGGAGAAGAATTATTTGTGATGAAAGCCCAAGTTTTATGTATTCTCCAAAAGAGAGTGGAGTTGTAAACACCAGGAAGTTAAATTTGGGCTTCCAGTATGTTCTGTGAGCTGGTTAGAATGTCCCTGCTGGGCAGGGAAGGTGTCCTTGCCATCCTCAGGAGTTTGGGGAAGAAGTTCACTTTCACAAAGGGAGAGGCTTTGTGGGACCTTCCCTGCCCTGTGAGACTGTCACACCCTCTGGGGAGAGATGGAGCAGGGCTAGAAAGGGTGGTGATTTGCATTTCAGGACAGGCCTTGCAGCAGGATGTGAGAGGGAAATACTCCTGGGTCCTTTGTAGCCTAATTCTGGCTGTGGAATAGCCTTGTTTTGCCATTCCTGTGGCTTGAGATGTGCCTGAAGGATAAGGCTGAAAGAGCTCACTGTAGGATTAGTCCAGCCTGAGCTGAGCAAGGTGAGCATCATCCTGCCTGCAACAGCTCTGTTAGTCTTGGAAATAGTTTTTTGTCACTGTTTGAAGGAAAGTCTCATTAAAAGCCATATTTCAGGCAGTGCTGCTGTGCAAGTGGTTAATAGCAACCCCTCAGATTGTTCCTGGCTCCCCTTTTCCCATCTCAGTTTCACTGTAAGAACTGTATTTCATCCCTAGACACTCCTTTTTCACTTTCTGCTCCATAAACCAGCGTAGAGCTGAGTCACTGATTTGAGCAAGAAGCACCTCGTTAGAG
Source organism: Lophotriccus pileatus (assembly GCA_035583135.1). Lineage (NCBI taxonomy): Eukaryota > Metazoa > Chordata > Aves > Passeriformes > Tyrannidae > Lophotriccus > Lophotriccus pileatus. Next base: position 325,087 of record JAWWES010000067.1, read on the forward strand.
GTGATGGTAAACTCCAGGTAAAGGTGGGGTAATTTCCTTGCCTCTGACAAAGTGCTCCCTTCCCTTGACATCGTTGTACCATTCCTGCTAAGGCTGGTTTTATTCCCTGTTAAATTAATTGGAAATTTCAAAGAGTTAGGATTTTTGCTTCAGAAATAATTTAAACTGAACCAAATTGCACACAGGGATTTAAAAATGAAGTATTTTTTTCAGCACCCACTTCTGTTACAGCCGTTGACTCCTCAGCCTCTGTGTGTTTGGATGTGGGATGTGCTAAATTTGTGCTGTTCTCTTGCTGAACCACAGTTTTGGCTGCCAGGGAAAGGGGTAAAACAATGTATTGAGAGAGTTGAAGTGTTACAGGAAGTTCAGAGTGTTATTTGTAGTGTGTGTGTGTATGTTTTATTTGGTGAATTCAATATTTTATAATTATTGAGCTGCTAACAATGCTCTGAAGTCTCCAGTCTGGACGTGGAAAGGCAAAAGGAGAGGAACTGTGAGCATTTGAGTCACTGGGAAATAAAGCTGCTCAGTGAAGCCTTTCCTGTGTCAAACAAAGAATGAGCCTAGAGCTTCAGAGAGAGCAGGGCTGCCTGACTCGAGGCTGCTCCTGGGAAGTTACTCTCATTTTCTGCCAAGAGTCCTGTTGGTGTCATTATAGTGTTGGTAATAAACCCAACCAGAGAATGTTCATTTCCTGCTTTACAGCCGTTTCCACAGAATTTTCTCAGCAGTTTTTTGGGCTTTTTTAAAAATTTTTATCTGGCCCTTGGGAAGCTCAGATTTTGACCTCTCAAACAGCACACCAGGATTTTGGGTTTGCGTGGGTTTGTTGGTTTAGGATTGGGTTTTATTCATGACTGGGTTGAAGAAGTTGTTTTGAATTTTGTTCATTTTCACAACCCTGCAGCTCTTACAACTTAATATACAACTCTTCTGACCCAGAGAAGCGTTCAGCCTTCGCTCTGGATCTGTCCATACTCGTGTTTGTTTGGCTCTTGCAGGATTTGCCTCTCCAGGCTGTGTTTTCTGTGAGCTTTAGGTCAGGAAGGGTCAAGCCCAGCTCTGCTGGGGACTGAAGGGCAGTGTGTGGAAGGTGAAGTCTGATCCCAGCTGGGATGGGTTTGGGAAGCATCAGGAGAGATGGAGCCAAGTGCAGTGAACCAGAGGTTTGAAGGTGGCAGGGGCAGGTGTCGAGGAGAGACAGGATTGGTGTCCCAGCAATTAGGAGGAACCTTGGGAACCCCACTGAGCAGAAATGGGAAGGAATTCCCTGGTGCTTATTCCTGAAGGTGCCGAGTCCCCCAGACCCTGGGGCTGAGGGAGCTGAGCCCCACAGACAGTTTCCTGACAGCTCTGAGGAGCTTTGACGAGATCAGCACAAAGAAATGCTCTAAAGCTTCTGCAGCTGCCTGAGACGGGGGTGGGCAGCTCAGTGGGTTTGTTCTGTGGACAGGGAACAGCTGTTTTTGGCTCCTTGCTGTCCCTGACCTTTAATGCTCTGAGGGGCAAACCACACGAACCCCCTTTTGGACAGGGAACTGTGAGCTTTGCTCCCCAAGTCCAAAGAAAATTCCCTTTTCCCTGAGGATTGCTTGATATACCGGTACAGCAGCACACCTGGAAGGCCTCAAAAAGTTAGGCAAGATGAGACAGGGCAAAAACCATTTGCCTGAACATGTTTCAAATTCCCTGCTGAAGAGAAAGCATGTGTTTGTGGCTCTCCAGAAACTCTGACTCTTCCTGCATCTCTTCACAGCCGCAGTCAGGCTGTTCCCAGTGCTCCAGCTGGGCTGGGTGAGCTCTCAGGAGTATTCTGTTACCTGGAAAAATGCTTCATCTTTATTCCATGTGTTTTCAGGCTCTGCAGGTTGTGACACTGAAGTGTTTGTGGTATGTGAGGCACAAAGTTTCTGTATTTTTCGAAACAAACCTTGTGCTCACTAATTAAACATGTTTGTGTGTTTAGAGGTGTGATGCCCTCAAGATTTGACATCACTCTTGGCAATGAAATACAGGCTTCTACAGAGTTATTAAATGTCTCCAAGTGCCATCAAATAAGAAGATACAGGAGACAAAACTTCTCTTTCTTCCTAAATACAGGCTTAGAGCATATCCTTTTAAAAAAATAAGAGCTACAAAGATCAAATATCCAAAAAGCCCAACCACCATCCTGCAAATTCCTAGCCATCCAACGTGTTCCTAGTTTTTGCTGGTTACAAGACGTGAAGTTACAGGATTATGATGATAACTGCTTTGCACATGTAATTTTAGCTGTGAGAATCCCTGGTTGATATTCTAAAATAGCATATATTGAATTATATAAAGCATTAATCTTTAAATCTAGCAGATATACTCAAATCGTTGGGATTGTTAGGCTTTTCTGGTGGCACAATGTGCTCATGTGGGTTTGGTGCTCTCAGTCAGACCTTCAGGGGTGTCTCTGTAATCAACTCTATTTTTGAGGGGAGAATTTCTAGGCAAAGTAATTTTTAGGCTCTGAAGCTTCAAAAAAGAACCTTTAAAAAAGAAAAGAACAAGACCAATGCTAAATGTTGGGTTCCTACAAGCCTCGCTTTCCTGCAGGACAGTTGCTTGAGGGTGTTCAGGAGAAATTCTGGAGATGTAGCAGGACTCCAGAATGCTCCAGGAAGCTTTCTTTCATGTTTCTGGGCAGGTTTTCAGAGCGACTGAATGGCATAACTTCCTTTGGAAAGGGCAGTTTGGTTACTTAGTGTGAATTTTATGCATCTTGTAGAGAGAACACGTTCCCCAGGACCTTTATGATGCTTCTAATGAGGGCCAGATGTCTGTGCTGCAACACCCAGGCCACGGTGCGAAAAGGGACTTGGAGCAGATCGTTTGAGGTTAAGAGATTAACTTTATTAATAGTGAGATGGGGGGATGTCTGGGGTTGGTGGGAGGTCCTGGGTAATGCTGATCTTGTGGTACCCGTGAAGCAACTGCGGTGCCCTTTGGAATTAGCAGGAATGACACTGCAACTCTCTGAAGACAATTACCCTGCAAACAAACAATCCATGCCGGCTAAGTGGTGTTTATTGTCATCATGGAAATGAATTCCAAAGGCTGGAGGCAGAACGAGCCTGGCACAGCCGAGCAGAGCGTTCCCCAGGAGGAGTTTGTGCTCCTGAATTCCCAGCTCCCGGTGTTCCCATGGATGTCTCAGTTAGGTGAGGTGTTACCAGGTAATTTGGGGCCATCGACCTTTGTGCTTTGCTGGGCTTTGTTCACCGGGGTGTTAAAAGCACACCCAAGGAGAAATCCTTTCAGTTGCCAGGCTCTGAGGAGGCACGGGCTGGGACAGTGGGCCCTGCACTCACCAGAAATTTGTTTTCAACCCCGTTTGTTGACTTGCCCAACTCATCTTTGTTCCCAGGCCAAGCTCCACTGGTCTGGCTGTTTCTGGACAGCAGGGGTGGCAAGGTTTGGTCTCCTGGCTGGAGTAAGCACATTTAAAGGCTGTGGTGACCTGGGCCATAACAGGAGCGGGCAGATTTATTTCATTTTTATTGTTCCCATGCCCCTGGGAGGGGGCTGTTTGCCTGACCCCACGCTGTGCTCAGAGCATGCATGTTTTCTCTTCTGCTGCTGTGCTTTTTGGGATGCTGATTCTACTGGAAGACTTGCCCAGGTTGGCTGGATGAGACTGAAGGCTCGTGGTTGAAAGGAGTGTCTCTGCATTAGTGCATGATGAGCATAACTTTCTACGGAGTGGAGATCCTCCAGGGTGTGCTGAGTGTGCTGTGAATGTCAGCAGTTGGGAAGACGTGGAAGATGGCCTTTGGATGGGATTGATCTGAAGTGTTCCTGTGTTTGATGTGACATTGCTGCAGTCGGCAGACACTTCATACAACTGACCCGTGTCTATAAGCTCTTTAACACATGGAATTCCCTCTGAAATGACAGAACTCAGTGTTTCCTCGTGGGTTTGGCTTTGTATGTCCCATCTGAGGCTTGAAACACCCCCTTGCTCTGATGCTTTCTGCAGAGGGCCACACACTCGCTCTGCATTTCAGCTGTGCATTAAGCTTATTTTAGTTCTTGTAAAATCCAGGAAGAAACAGTCAGAATACCAGGACAGGCATGATGTTTTATTAAACCTCTTTCATCTGGGTGAGTAGGAGTTGCTCCCTTTTCTTCCTGTAATGCCAAGGATTTCAATTTGGAAACAGTTTAAACTGAAGCAAAGATTAGTAGCTGGGTCAGGATGTATGTGGATGACAGTGTATCCTTTGAGAGAGCAGCAAACAGATGTCTAAGCAAAAATAAGAATAAAAACAATGAAAAATGACCTTTCCTCTGCATTAGCTGCTGTGAGAAGGGGGGAGGCCTCCTGGGGAATTGGAGGGGGAACCTCCACAAGGGAAGTTTTACTCAAGAGGGAGGCACTCGGGAAGTGGAGATGTGTCCTGGTGCAGAAATAGCTCCTGTGATGGATCGACTGTTTCCTTATTGTGTTTTCAGCAAGTTTTGAGTCTTATATGAGCTGGTTTTGTAAGTGTTTCCTTTAATCCCATCTTGCCTGGGCTCCCAGTCCCCCCCTGTTTATTTCTGAATGAATACCTTGCTACGTCAGGCTCTGGAGCATCAGGATTGTCATAGTAACGGGAGCTGCAGCCCTGGCTGGGAGCCAGCAGTGTGGTGATTCAGGGCTTCATGTGGGTGTCTGGAAATGAAATCAGCTCCAATTCTCAGGTGGATCAATGAAATAGTATTTGTGTTTGTGTTTTTATTTTCCCCTGGAAGGTGTTTTGAACATCTTCCCCACATACCCTGTTTTATTTCTGCTGTTTGAAAAGATAGGGAGGGTGTTCCCTAACCCAGCATCTGAGCAGTAAATACAGCTCTGTGTGGGGAATACTCACTTGCTCCGTGTTTTCATTTTAAATTCGCTAAATCTGAAACCTGTAAGCTGGAATTTTGTAATACAGCAATTTGATTTAATTATGGCTGAGTTTGGGTGCAGGTTTGTCCCCCTTAGGTGTGAATGTGGTCTCTGTGTAGGACAGGAGAAGGAGGTAATTGCACATCAGGGTTTCCAAATGCAGCTTCAGTTTCTATAAATGGTGTTTGTGCCCACACTGAATCCTACCTTTTGTTTATATTGAGATATATATATATATATCTCTAAAGTCTGTAATTGCAGGGCACACACTCAGGTGTAGATGGAACAGCAGGGCTGTTGCGGGCACATGTACTTTGGGCACTGCTGAGGGTGAGCAAGTGCCTCATCTCTGACAAGTGCCAGGAGGATGAATCCTCCTCTTTAACTGGTGCATCCCTTCAGTGTGTTTATCTCACACATTTCCAGAGCCTCATCAAAGCCCTCAGTTGGACTTAATTGTAGTGGAGTTGAGCTTGCATTGAGAGGGTGAAGTCGCACTGAAGACCTGTCTCTGAAAAACAGAAGCCATTTGTGACTGAAGATATTTTGTGTTGTGTTCATCAGGAGGAGAATGTCTTGCTTATCTGCTTGTATTGGTTTGTGTTTAAGTTGCTGCAGCTGTGGCCAAAGAACTGTGTTGCTCTGCTTTCTGACCTTTGTGTGTTTGTGGGAGTGGATGGATATGAGATACATTTACTTAAGCTTTGTGTACCACAACCTTTCACTGCTGCCTTTGAGTTAGGGGGCTTTACCAATTAATGAGGAATCAGTCCAGTCAGCGATTTAGAATACAGAGAGGTGATTTAATGGGTTTTATGAATTTGAGTGCCATATGTTTTAATGATTATGACAAGTCATACACAGGATAACCTTTCCCTCCCATTTCTTCCTGCCTTTGCCATCAACTGTGTGGTTTAGGTGCTCGGTTTTTGTTTTAATCCTTTTTGTTTCTGTTCTATTCCCTGAGTACCTTTTCCCTGCAATCCAAGAGCCCATTTGGTTTTGGAGCTGTTGGTTTGCCTCCTGTAAGGACTTTTACAAATCCACATCTGGGAGCCCCTGGAGTGGTTCTTTCCCCAGCTGTTTGTCCGCTGAGATCGTTGATGCTGGGGAGGTGTCACGAGTTTTTCGTGCTGCTGTGAGTTCCACGGGATGCTGCTCTTCCAAGTTTGAAGTCCCTTCTCCAGCTGGGCATCAGTGGGAATGCTGACATCCCAGGATCAGAGGGGCAGAAGGTCCAGCCTGGGTGGAGCTGTGTAGGAATAAAATCTGTGTTCAGGAGGGTTTGTTGGGACCTTTGCTTTCCCATCTCTGTTTCCAGCCCTCCCCCTTCTGCCTCCTTGCTTTGGTAATTCTCAGTTCAGTGGCCATTTCCCTTCAACCAGACCTGCACCCTGCTGACCTTCTGTCTTGCATCGAGTCCCAAAGTTTCTCCCAACAAAGAACAAATTTGTTCTTGTTGAACACAATTGCTTCATTTTATTCTGAGACTCATCTGGTTCCAGCCTGTCCAGCTGAGGGAGATGAGGTGTGGGGGAGAGGGGAAGGAAACCTCTGTGGCCCTTGGGGGCTTTAGAAAGCATCTCTCTGTATTTCTGAGGTCCCCTAAAATGCCTCTTCTCTGATATGAGCTCCTCTGTGTGGGGTTTTTCCACCTTCTCTGAAATTAGGGGGGCTGTTTTTGTTTGGGGTTTTTTTTTGACTGTGGGTTTTTTCCATAATTTGCTCTGCTGTGGATGCTCTTCAACAGGGGGAAAAGCTGTGGGAGAGCAGGGAGAGGCTCCTGGTTTTCCTGTCTGCGTGTTGGCACTTCTTTTCCTGTTGTCTCTTTATGAATAGCATGGCTTTCCTATCATCATTCCAACTGGGAACCAGTGTGGAGGAGGGCAGTGAGGTAATCCTTCCTCAAAGGCATCTGGGGCTGCTAAATAACTTAGTGCTGTGCCTCTTGCCTCACCTGGGGAAACTGCTGGCTCATACCTGCCCTCAGGGGGAAGGACTGAATTTTAGATTTCAGTTTAATGAAATGTTAAATTTTGGCCTTTACTATTTTAATTTTAGCTTTTGGTGGTTTTGATTTTAAATTTTTAAGTTTTAAAAGAATTTTAGATTTAATTTTTTGGATTTACTTTAATTTCAATTTATATATAATTTGAATTTTTGAGTCGTCACTGAATGTTCTGTAGCTTTTTTTTTTTTTGAACTCAGATTCACAAGGATTGTCTGCCTAGAAAATGTGGAAGAAGCCCATGGATAAATTGGTTTCATAGAATAGTTGACAACAACCAGAGATGTGTCTGAAGGACAGCACTGTTCTAGTCTGACTCTTAAGAGGCAGAACAGCAGCATTTGTGTAGTTATGTTTGCCATCCTCGTGGTCAGATGGGAGCAAAACTAATCAATATTTTTAGTACTAAAGCAAATATTGGGATATAAAGTAAATGAGGCGCAGTTATTGGTTGTCTCCTGAAAACTTTGGTGTCATTTGGTGAATGTATCTCGTTAAATTTGGACAGGCTGTTCAGCAGCAGAGCACTTGCATTTCACAGGCAGGACAAAGGATTTCGAGGCAAAGAATGAGCTGGTTTGTCCCTTGATAACGAAATTTGACAGCACAGCAGCTGTGCTGGAAGGAATTCTCTGCAGCCAAGTTCTTCTGCAGAGCTTTATTCTTTATCTCTCAGGCCACTGGGTTTGGGATCCACCTGATTCAGCTGCTCAGACCCTGCACAAGAAGGTTTCTATACTTTTAGAAAACAAAATCAACAACAAAAAACCCTGCAATGTAGGTCAGAGATGGATGTAACCTAATGGAACATTTCAAATGAGGGTTCTTGGGTTGCTTTTGTGGGGTTTTTCGCCTCAGCCAAGTCTGTGCCAGGACCTTGCGTGACCTTTCCTCTTGTACTGAGTCCTGAAGTTTTTCCCAACAACGTTCCAGTCACTGGACCAGATTAATGGGGTTGGAAACCTCTGGTAGGATCCATCTGCCCCAACTCTTGGTTTGAATATTGGGTGGCTGTCCCTGGCCTTCCTTGGAGCTGCTGCTGGCAACCAAGCACCTCCCCAGGGTGATAAAGCTGACCTGTCTTTATTTCTTGCCTGAGGAGAAGATTAATTCCCCCGAGCAACTGGGCCATTTTTTTCCTACTGACTATAAAGGAGTAGTTTGCCCCTGGATTTGTGACACAAACAGTAATAAACGTCTAGGTCAAAAAAAAAAAGAAGCATCCCTGTATCTCTGAACAAGGTAAAATATAATATTTTAAACGTTATGCACAAAACAGTTGAGTTCTTGAAAGGCTGCAGGATTTCAAAGCTAATCAATGCTTAATTTTCTCCTGTGTCTCAGAGGAGATCTTTTCCCTCATACTGAGCTCTGAAAGTCTCTTTTGCCCCTCCTGGGAAGAACTGGTGATGCCACAGGGACTCGATGTGGTTGAAACTGTGGTGTAATTGCTCTCATGTGCATTGAGATGGTGTTTATTGTCCTGATTGACATGGTGAAGCTTGGCAACAAAATGCAAAGGAGCAGGCAGAGATCCCTCCTCTTTCTTCTTTGGCCTGTTTTCTCCCTTTTGCCTTCCCTTGGTGTGTTGCCTGTGGGATAATCAGAATTTCTGAGCATCCTTTGGCTGCAGGAGGAGGGGGTGTCCAGCCTTTCCACAGGGGTGGCTGGGCAGGAAGGCTGTGCCTGGCTGGAGGTTTATATATGAATATATAGAAATATATACATAACAATAATAGAGAAAGATGAATTATTAGTCAGTTATTTCTTATGTATATTACTTGATCTGAGGGGCCAAAATTCAGCCAAGAAGACTTTATAACAGAGGTGACTTTAGAACTATCTTGCTGGGCAAGTGCAACAAAGATTAATCACAGGACTGAGCTTTTTTGGTATTAATTTCCCATGCTGAGGTGGGATGCTTTTGTAAAATCAGTGTTTGGTTGGTTGGGGGTTTTACCTTCGACGTTAAAGCTGAACTTTTGGGAGAAGGGGCTGGTCTTCTTAAATTATTAAGGGGAAGTGCAGAATTCTCTGTGAGGACCGAAGTGATATTTATCTTCACTGCTGCTGAGCTGTGTTTGACTCCATTGGTTTTACTACTCTAGGATTGGGAAGCTGTACATTTTCCTTTGGCTTTGCAGTCTCCATCTAAACATCTTTTATTCAAAGGAAGGGAGTACATCAGTGCTTCAGGCATTTCAGTTCCTAGGAAGGTGTGGGCACTAAAAACTTCCAGGGAATTGGCTGCAGTTACTGAGAGTTCAGCTGATGGATTTCATGGAGAGACTCAAAGCTGTGGCAAGTCAGACCAGCTCTGAGCAGGGCAATGCTCTTGTTTGTGTTTGTGTTTAATGGGTGATTGTTTATTTCCTGCCAGTACACTCAAGAAGGGGAACGTTTGCCATTTTCCAGCACAGTTTCAGTGGTGTGGACGTGGTTTGGGTTTTGGTTGGGCAAATATGAAACACGATGCTGGTTGGGAACCACAGGGGCAGTTGGGGAAGAACGTGCTGTTTTTCTGTGATGTTCAGAAAAGGATGTTTGTGGTGTGTTTAAGAATCAGTGGCACCTGCTGAGTTCTGCTACATGGTATGGAAATCTCTGTAGCAAGAAAAAATAGTTGAAAACTCCTTTGACTTGGCTGAAAAGGCATTTCTGTGTGTCAGTCTGGAACTCCCAAGGGTTGGCAAGATAAAATCTTATCTTGGTTGAGATAAGGGGGTAGTTTTAATTCAGAACAGGCAGCACCAAACTCTCAGAAAGGCAGAGCTTTGTGGTGATTCAGGCTGGGTGTCTGAAGGCCAAGGATGCTTTTTTAATAGCTGCTCTTTTTAATAGAAGCTTTTTCCCCTCCTGTGGCTGTTACTGGAAGGGCAAAATCCCCAGTGCTGGTCCTTTCCCAGTGTCGCTGCTCTGTATTAGTCAAGCCCTGTGCTGGGGTGGTGGGGAGAGGGCACGAGTAAGAAGACACTCCGAAACAGGAGTAATCCTTCTCCTTCAGGGGAGCTGGTGGTGAGGAATTGCTGCCACCACAGCAGGGAAAATTGAAGCCCAAAGAGGAGTAATAGAAATGGTGATGACAGCACTTGCTGCTCCTGCTGCTGGAGCAAACAATTAGCACTATTCATTTAGGATAAAGCCCAATCAGTAGCATTTTCCAGAAAAGGGATGATTCTGCCCTGCCACCCTTCTACAAGCAGCCCCACCAAGTCTGTTGTGATGCACAAGCCTTGGTTCCTGTCTCTGGATTCTTTTTTTGCTTTCCTTGAGGTTTCTTATCTTGTTCCAGTGCTGCATTTCGTTCCTGTTGCTTCTGTGTTACTGCTTTCTGCTCCCTCCTCTTTCTTTGGGGGGACACCTTTGCTGGGAGTGGCTCTTTGGGTGACTCTGCTCAGCCATCTCATATTTACCCCCCTGTCTGAGTGGGCTGACCTGGAAGCAGCAGCAGATGGTGAACTGCTCCAAGGGCTCTGGAGCTGGAGGGAAGATCCACTCTCACGGTCTGGCTGCCTTACAATTCACTGCAAGGGGGCAAGGAAGGTGTTGGCTGGGAATTAGGGCACATCTGGGGCCACCCAGCTGTTTCTGCCCTGCCTTAGGGCACATCTGGGGCCATCCAGCTGTTCCTGCCCTGCCTTGGCTCTCACTGAATTCTTTCAGCTCGTCTGCACTGGCAGTGTGTTGAAATTTAACTTGTTTTGTAAAGTGCCAGAGCTCGGTGTTTTTTTGTGCACATCTTTGGCACTTCATTGCCACATCCTGGAGTGTTTTCCCACCTAAAAATCCTGGTTGCTGGTGGGGAGCTCAGCAGAGCTAAGTAGGTGTGGACACTTTGGAGCCCAAAGCGCTCCCAGTTCCCCAGTGCTCTCCTGCTCACCCCTTGTGCCACCTGGGCTGAGTTTGTGTTAGTGTGTGTGTCCTCAGCTTCCCCTGGATTTGGGCTGAATGCTGTCTTTATTGTTTAAGTGCTGGGATGAATTCAGAGCCTTCAGAACACCCTGAGGTGGAAGTTGGCTGTGCCTCTGCTGCATTAATTCATTCCCTGTGGTGGGAGGAACTCACTCTCCTCTGAAAAAGATTATTCTGAATTAGAACAGAATTTTCTTGGAAGCCAAGTACAAAACAGTGCAATTTAAATTGCAGAGAGGCAAAAAAGTTGTCTGGGCTGTAGAATGACAGCTATCCAGGGTAAGTTAATACTTCCAAGTGCTGCTGACCGATGTTTTTACATCATCAGAGACTGTCCACTTGAAGTTCCATTCTCTGAAGTGTGTCGGGGCAGAAGTGTGTCACTGCTTTGGTTGCATCTTCTCTTCTTGAGTGTCACCTCACCTACCACTTGTAAATTCCATTTCCAGCCCTCTTTCCATCGCTGCTGTGTCTCCTGGTCTCAGGCAGCACTGCAGAACCAGCAGCCCTGCTTGCTGCAGCCGCTGCAGCTCAGCTCGCAGGCAGGCTCAGCATCAGGCAGGACAGCTTTGGCAGAGCCTGGCCCGGGATCCTCTGGGGTGTCTGTGGCAGGGATGTGCTGGAGACAAATCCAGAGGCTGGGTTTGGGCAGGTGCTGATCCTGGTAAGGCCACTGGGAGGTTGGGTTTGTTTTCCTCCCTTACAAAAGATTTCATGGGTTTGTTCATCTTGGCTCCACAAAGTGCTGCCTGTTTCGGAGGTACCAGAGAAACAAAAGTTGCAAGCAAAGGAGGGATGCAAAGCCCAGAAATGCAATTTAAGTAACAAATGGGAGGTGCAGGGCACAAAGATTTATCCATTTGGAATTGGACAAAGTGTGCCAGGGGCTGACTCAAAGCCTTGCAGGGTTCTGCTTTTCTTTGCCACCTTGTAAAGGGATTTGCTGATAACTCACCTTCATGGGTAGAGAAAATTCTGTAGCATAGATAAGAGTGTCTGGGAGGGAGAGAAAAAGAAAGGCCTGGATATAAATGAGGAAGAATTTATTTTTGTGGTTTTTTTCCCCTAAGGGAATGTCCACATGAGTTTCTGAAACAGAGCTTTCTTCTCTTTATCTTCACTCCTGGGATTTGATGTGACACTGGGGGTGGCAACGGAAGGAGAGCCTGGAAATGGTTGTATTTTCTTCAATAAGGAAATGGGAGAGAAAAGAATGGGATTTTGGAAATAAGGACATCTCACCAGGGTTGGGGATCTCATTTGAACCTACACATAACTGTAATAAAAAAAAAAAGCCTAGTGGTTAAGACGCAGGGCTGGTACCCTTGAAACCGCGGGTTCGATTCCCGGTCAGGGAGCTCCCCGGGCAGATGGAGCTCGTTAGCCCTTAAGGCAATCCATCTAAGA
>JAWWES010000067.1:339567-392180 GCA_035583135.1 Lophotriccus pileatus
GGAGAACTCCCCAAGTGCTTTTGTTTCCCTTTGGTGCCATCCCACTGTGCTCTGAGCTGCCAGAGCTCCAGGAGTGTTTGGCCAACGCTCTGAGCACAGGGTGGGATTGGTGGGGTGTTTGGGCAGGGCCAGGAGTTGGGCTGATGATCCCTGTGGGTCCCTTTCCAGCTCAGGATGTTCTGTAATTCCATGACAGTGCAGAATGCTTTTCATACTCCACTTGACTCTGGAGCACTGTTAGACCCTGACTGATGGAGCTTCCATTGTTTTCCCCCACCTTTCCAGTAGCACTTTCATGTTTCCTGTGGATCATCACTCACCAAGCTGAGCTTGGAGAAAAAGAGGCTTGAGGAGCTGAATTCTCCTTGCCAAAGGAACCAGCTCAGGGAATGAGGGGGGTGATGATGTCACCCTGTTAAAGCTTCAAAAAAGCCTTTAGATTAGGAAAGATTTCCTATCCTTGAATATTTCAGTCTGGGGCCTCTTTCTTTGCAACTTGTGTCTCCTGCAGCTGTGGTTTAGCAGGATCTCTGAGGAAATTAAAGTAATTGGAACATTTTAGATTTAAGTTTCTGGCAGTGTTTTCAGTTTGTCGAGGTTCTGTCAGCCCAGCAGGACTCTGCAACTGTGGGTTGAGCTTTGCAAGGGCTGCTGGTGCTTGTCCCACTGTAGAGCCATGAGCTGTTCTCAGTCAGTCTGGTCAGGGGCTGCATCTCTGTGACATTAACCACAGGTCTGCATTTTTGCAAGAGGAGAACAAAAATTTACAGCCCCTCTTTACTTAATGGTAGGTCAGGGGGCCAGTCCTGCAAGTCATTTCTCATTGTAGTCATTTCAATATGGAAGATTTTTCTGGGGAATGCATCCAGCTTTTTTTTCCTCTTCATCTCTTCTGTTTCCTTCTGCTGTTCTTTGAACTTGTAACGCTGGAGGCCACAGAGACATTTTGTGGGGAATGTACCCTCAGACAGGAACCCTTGATGGAAGCAACTTGTGGAAGAGAAATGCTCCCTGTAAATGGAAATCATTCATGGCTTTTAGCTCTCTAAAACCCCTCGGAAGGCTCCTGCTGGGCTCCTTTCACTGTCGGTAATGCAGAGGATTAGTCAGCACCATCTAATTAGGCAGCAGCAAAGCAGGAATTGTGCTCAGCAGCTCTGCCCTGATTCCATCTCCATTCACAGGACTTGCCCATTGAAACCAAGTGCAATAAGGACGTTTCAGTGATGGCACTGGGAATTTTGGGGTGGGTGTGAGGTGAGGCACACTTAAATTGGATTTGCACTTCCTTGAGGAGGAAACTCAAGGTCATCCTGTGCCCAAACAGTCCTGTGTTCTGAGTCTGCACGTACCTGCAGCACCTCCTGGTTCCTTAATAGCTCTGGTGATTTCAGGTTTAATTTCACTCCATCCTGCTGAAAAGGGTGGGAGAGAGAGTTGCTGGACAGTGTTTTCCTTCCTGTTCCCATAAGCCTGGGCTGCTTTGGTGCCCATTTGGGTTGTTGAGTGATGTAACTGTGGCTTAAAAGTGTGCTTAGCAACAGCACCTGGCAGGGCTGAAACAGGAGAGCTTGTCTTGGATTCTTCCAGGGGAGGCTCATGGTGGAGTCTCAGCATCCAAGAAAACTTTCTTCCGTGACACAGAGTCCAGGAGAAGTGGTTTGCGTTCAGGAGGTTTGTCTTGGCCCTTCACTTCACAGAAGCACTTGAGCACACATGAACTGCAAAGGGCTGCTGAGCAGTGCTGACACTTCAGTTTGGGACAATCTGCATCTCACTCCTTTCCCAGTGGTTCCCATGAGATTCCTGACTGCTGAGGAATTTGGGGAGAACCACTCAGCCTTTTCCAGTGGAGGTTGTTGCCATAAAGCTTTGCCAGCTGGGGCATTAGGATAGCATCAAGGAGGACACTGATCTTTCTGTATTGAGCTTTAAAACCAAGAAGCAGAATGTTTTTTTCTTACTAGATTGCCAGCATGCAGTTGACACTGAATAATTCTGAACCAAAGGCATGGCTGTAGATGATTTACCATCTGCAATGAACTGACAGAGCTGCGACGTGACACAGGACAGGGTGGAAAAGTGTTCTGCTGATTTCTTCACTGCTTTCTGGTGGGAAGGGATGTTGTTGATCAAATCGGCCTTATTGCTGGTATTGATAACAAACTTGGACATTGTTCCTAAGCCATTACAGCTTTTTGTGACTCCCAGTTTCAATGGAGGAAATTGAAGCTCCTTCTGTGGGAGGAGGGACAAGCATCCAAGAATCACTGATTAGCTGCAATGTCCATTTTGGTGCCCCTGAGTCAGTCTGGCTGTTCTGACCTCCTTACACAGGTGAGAAAAGAGGCAAAATCCCCTCCTAGAACAGCTGACCAGGAGCTCTGAGCAGGGAAGAGATGTTGGGAAGTGGAGACTGGGTGATTTTGGTGACAGGGTGGCTCCAGCCTTGGAATGGTGTTGCCTCACTGAAGGTGATGAGGGGTAGTGGAGAGAGAGCATGTGAGTGGGATTCCAGGGAACTCAAAGGAAGCAACCAGGAGGGAACAAAAACCCCTTAAAAATGTAGAATTTGGAGAAGCGAAAGAAATGCGATTCCTTTTACCTCCAGGCATTGTGGAGAGGCTGAATCTGGAGAAGTTATTTTTCCCAGCCTCCCACACCCCCTCAGGAACACCATCTGCAAGTGTTTCTCTTTTCCAGTCTAAGGAGTACCAGAGGAGATTAGAGCTGTATTTTCCCAGACTTCAGACGAGCGCTCTCTGGGGATGTGCCTACCTAACCTTCCAGCCAAGCTCCACTGCTTTCTTCCTTAGTTTTCTTATTTTAAGGGAATGTCCTCAACATAACAATAAAAGCAAGATAACAATTCACTTAAGGGGACTACGGTAAAATAAAATGACAGGTGTGCCCACTGAAGACACCTTGGCAGAGATGTTCTGCATGCAGATGAGCTCTTGGATCTCCTTCCTGCTGCTGGGCATCTGGCAGTGTCATGAGGGATCAGGATGACACTTACTGGTCTGGCAGCTCCCCTTTGTGCTCACCCAAGACCCCACGTCAGTTCTGAGCATTCCCAACCTTGTACTTCACATTGTCTTTGCGGTCTTGTCACTGTTTGGGAATGAACTCCGAGAAAAGATCTGGTTTTCCCCATGTTTTCCTTCTGTTGTTGGCATTTTTTTTAAGAGAAGGTGGAAGAGGTACCTTGTGTGAGGCAGTTGTGAGGTGAGTCAGGGCTGTATAAATAGAAGTGCTGAGCACATGGGATAAGCTGCAGAAAGGCTTCAGAGGCAGGAAAGCTGCCTTGTTAAAATGATCCCATAATTGAAATGCCTGTCCTTTCAGGCTGCTGCCAAGGGTACCTGCACATCATTTCTTCCTCCTTCCAGTGCAGGTTCATTTAAAATTGTAATGAATGCGTTTGTTAGACCACTGAAGTTGGAGCAGGAAGCACAGGGGTGGGCACAGCTGCAGTGGAGCTGTGGGTGCTGCACAGGGGCTTTTCTGTGCCAGGAGTGAAGTGTGGCCTGTCCTCAGCAGAGCTGATGTAACCTCACTTATCCCCGTCCCTTCACTCGTGATAGGCTTGGAAGTCCAGGGCTTTATTTTCTCCAGTTTCTGATGATTTGCAGAATAGGTTGGACGTGACAACAGTCCTTGGCTTCCTTGGCAGCACTGTCTGCAAAAGAGACACCTGGCAGTGTTTGGGGCTCGTTCACTTGGGGTTATTTGAGAACACTCAGCCTCCCTGCAGTTCAGGACACTGGGAAGAGCTCAGCAAATCAGTCTCCAGAAGCCTCAGTTTGGTCTCTTCCAGAATATTGGAAGCCTCAAGTTATTGTAAAACTGAGTTTGTCCAAAAATCAGGATGCAGACCGCTTTATATGCGGTGAACACCGAGCCAAGAGAACTCCCAGGGGGATGCAATCTGTAATTCCCAATGGGATGCCTCAGTTTTGGTGTTCTCCTTTAATTTGTCACCCAGTCTCTGTTTCAGTTGTCTTGGATGCACACTGGTGTGAAGAGAAAGCCAGTTCTGGGACAGGTGAGGAAGCTTGAGGGCAGTGGGATCCATCAGTGCTGCATCAAATCCACTCGAGCTCCAGGTTGCCTCTTCCCCCTCTCCTTTCCCTCCGCACATTAAACCAACAGCTCCTGAAGAGCCTGTTTGCCTCCAGAACCTGATCAAGGCAGGAACAGAGAGATTCCTTCCCTTTGCTCTTTCAAAAAACAAAAAGAGAGGCACGACTCGCTATTGCTGGGTTCCCTTTGTGCTTTTAACTAGGCCAGCACTAAAAATGGAAGATGAGATCCCAGAAATTTCTTTTGATTAGCTGCAAGTTTGAAGAACAATGTGCAAGGGAGAAGAAGGTGCAGGAACACAGACTGTTGAGGATGCTGGAAAATACTGAAATAATCCCTCTCTACACTCAGGGGCCACATCATGCAGGGCCTTGGGACTCTGAGGCAAATATGAAAATGAAATTAGTCTCTCAGTAATATGCAAAGGGCTTTTTTTTTTGCTTTATAACTTTATTGGATTTTCTTTTTTTTTTTTTACTTGCTTGATGTTAAAATGGCATTTGAAACTTTTGCTGGAATGCATGGGTTGTATATATTGCTTAATTTCATCAGCCTTTCTCTGAAGGGGTTCTGGGAAAAGAACAATGTTCTCTCCTTTTTGCAAGCTCTAGTTTATTTGTTTGAAGTAAGTTCTCCTCTCCCCCTTCCATCTTCCTCTGTTTTCCTTTTTCTGTTGGAGTCTTAGAGAAATTAATTTGAAAATTTGTACTGTTTCTTACAAGTTCTCACGTGCACTGTGACATGGCCAGGAGAAATGTGTAAGGAAATGATTGCTGGCTTAAATATTCAATAGGAAGAAATAATAAATCCCAACCCCTTTGCATCTTTTATATTTGTTCTGGATCAAGTCACGAGGAAAAGTGGAATCTGTCCAGCATTAAATAAATACAGGTTTTGCTTTAGTTGTTGAAATAAGTAAGGAATGAAAACCAAAGAGGCTGAGTTTATATGGGAGCAATAATTCTGCAGGAGCAGAGCAGGAATTCAATCTATTTGATTGTGACCAGAAATGTGATAAAAAAATCACTCTCCAGACTGTGACTACAGCTTGTAGTGCTCTCATATACAGCCCACCTTAAAGGGCTGAATCAAGGACTGCATCACTTGGCAGAATATCCTTAAAGGTTTGACTTTGAGAACAAAGCTGTGGCTAAATCAGTGATTATTCTGTGCTCCACGCAGAGGAATCCAGGCCCATCAAGGATAATATTTGCTTTAATATTTACATGAAAGCTTTAAAAGCTTTGGATAAAAGAAAACTCCAGTGCCAACTCTGTAGGCAGACAGGGCTGATACATCACATACAGCTCTTGGGGCATTTCCTGGTGCCTCTTCCCCCAGGGAAACACTGCCTGGCACAGCTGGAGTGCCCCTGGACGTGGTACCAGCCCCGAGACTGCCGTTCTCTCCCTGGGAGCTGAGCTGGGCTCTTGTTCATTGTCCTGCTGGGCAGAGAGGCCAGAACCTCAATAAACCCTTGTAGTGGCTTTGAAGTAGAAAAAAAAATATAAATCTTTCAATCTCCAAAGTGGTTCAAACACTATTTTTGTTGCCCTGGGAATGCTCTTTGGGCTGGTGTTGTTAGAGACAGGTTATATTGCTGAATGCATCAAACCCATCAGGTTCCTGTGCTGGGCAGGAACTTTAATCAGGAATATTTGTAGCCATTTTCCTTCACTACTTTTCCTCCTGGCTGTGATGGTAAAATTATGCTGAGAGATTTTTTTATTTGACTTTCTTTGTAATAAATATTTCAGTGCTTTTTCTGCTTTGGAAGCAATATGTTGGGAAATCCTTTGGGAATTGGGCATTGGGATTGAGATTAGCAAAGAGCAGGACTTGCTTGTTTGAGACTTCTGTCTAAAGATCTACTTGCACGTGTTGTTTTCTGTCCCTGGTTTGATGAATGGATCTTTTTTAACTGATCTCACCTTCTCAAAGTTGTATTCTAGGCATGAAATATAAGTTGTGTTCCTGTGTGAAACTTCAGTTTGTTGGCCTCTTGTTCATTGAGGATTAACATGGTAATGTAGAGTTGTGGACTCCCCATCCCTGGAAGTGTTCAGGAATGGTTTGGATTGGAAGGGACCTTCAAGCCCATCCCATTCCATCCCCTGCCCTGGGCAGGGACACCTCCCACTGTCCCAGGTTGCTCCAGCCTGGCCTTGGACCCTTCCAGGGATGGGGCAGCCACAGCTGCTCTGGGAAGACAGAAATATCACAGGTAGAGACCCTGTAGGTGGAAGCCAGGGTGGATGTGCTGGTCAGTATGTCTGGGGGAGGTGACTTTGTGCCAGAAGTGACAAGGAAGGGAGAGACACCTGGCTGTGCTGGTTCTGAGGCTGTGGGGGTTGCAGGCAGTGATCCATACCTGGGGGTGTTTCAGCAAGTCCACGTTCTTTGTGCAGAGTCTGCTCCCCTCGTCGAGGCAAGGTTTTTATAATGCTTTGAACTTGAACTATTGGTTGGGTTGGGTTTGGGTTGTTTCTTCCTTTCTTTTTCTTTTTACTCTTCCCCCCTTTTTCTCATCCTGCTCAAGCACAAAGTTCTCACTGAAAGTCTTTGTTTCTCAGTGTTTGGCCTTTTTTGGGTGTTTTAGGTCACTTTGTCCCAGGGTGGGAGTGAGGGACAGCAAGCAGAAAACTTGTCCATCTTTAAATCTTTATTAAAATCACACTCAGTAAGACTTAATTTTTTCAGCAGCACTTTCCCTGAGCAACTATCACTTTCAGTGCTCAAAAATGTATTTTAAGTCTTTGATTTTCATGATCTCCACTTAAATGCAGCCCCTTGAATTATAGGAGGGATAATGGGACATAATATTTACTGGTTCTGGAATTCTGGGAGTTTGGCACCAACAGAATTGGAACTAAATCGGCTGTGAGTCCTGTTTGATCTGGAGAAGATGTCTGTGAGTTTACTTCAGTGATTAAAATTATGGGGATGGTCTTGATTTTAATTTGTAAATATTGGGCCTTCTTGCAGGTAGGCTCTATATATAACCCATGTATAAGGTTGGATATTTATATATAAAAATACAGATAAAAAAAAAAAATATATATATATTTAAGGCAAATCCATAAGCAAAAGCTGATCATCTGGAGAGCCTGCAGTGAACATTAGAAGCCTGGGAAATAGTGTTTGTGGTGGAATGAATAGAGTTTTAATTTTCCTAATTTTAGAAGATTTTGAATTTTAGAAAGCTTATTGTGATGTATTTTTTTTTTAAATTTCCCTTGTAAAATTATTCAGTGGTTTCCAGATAACAGGACACAGAAAAAAAGACTTATTGCTGCCACTTCAGATCTGAAGCCCTCAGCTTTGGCACCAGCTCTGGTTCGCTCTCACATCCCTTAGAGCGTGAAAGTGTCAGGAACATCCAAGTAATCAACGTACCCAAACAGAAAAGGCACATGTGGCTCCTCCACTGAGAGGGTTTTGTTGCCTGGCCTTTAAATTTCACACGACAACCATCAATCTGCATGTGCAGGCTTGAAGAGATATTTATTTTCCAGGGGAAGATGCGGCATCTTTCACCTGATACTTTTATTTATATTCAAAGCACAGTCTCTAAATCTACTGTGGCAAGTGTACACTCTTTTTTTAAAAATACTCACCTGTAAATATTGATTATGACAACTCCTTTGCACCAAATTACAGCCTGTCTGTGCCAGGCCGTGAGTCACCTGCTGCCGTTGTCACCCAGGAGTCTGGCACTCATGTTCCTTTTTATAGGTCTGACTTAAACATAGTGATTTACTCTTCTCCCCTCCATTTCTCTTGCACAAATTGAGTCCCAAGACACCTTAAAAGCCACGTGTGGGTTGTTGAGACTTAAAAAGGGACAGGCTGTTCCTCCCTGAGGGGAATCAGGGGTGTTAGGTGTGAGGGTCCAACTGTGGGACTGGAAAGCCAGGCACAAGTGATTCCATGTGCGTTCCACCGGGAACTCCTTCGCTGTGCCATGGCTTTAACCCTGCAGGGCTGGGGGAGAGGCTGTCCTGCTCGCTGAAGGATGTCCTGCTGCTTGACAAGGCAGCTCTGCAGTGGGGGCTCCTGTTCTTCCTCCCCAAAACTATTTGTGGGACCTCATTCCCTGAGGACAACTCCCAGCCTGGTGGGCACTGAAAGAGCAGTGTGGTTGACTGAACGTGCAGTTCTTGCACTGTTGTCTCCTTCCAATGGGTTTGGTGCAGCTGTGCTGGGTTGAGAGCAGCGTGTGCTGGTGGAGCTCTGCCCTTCAGCCCTTCCTTTTCCTGCAGGAGGCTTCTCTGCTGGTGCATAACGTGCTGTCCTGCAGGACTGGTTAAAATGATGTTCTGGTTGGTTTCAGTAAGACATTTCTTTCCTTCCACAGCCTCTGACCAGGTGTTTGTTACTCGTCTGGTTTCCGTGAGTGCTCCAAGATGAGCTGAAGGGCCTTATTTTGGCTCACTCAAAGGTGCAGGGGATTGTCTGCCTGCCTTGCTGGCCCCACAGGGTGATTGTTCTCCTTCTGCCTTATTGAGGGAGAAAGAGGAATGTGTGTTGGGTGAGGGAATGTCTCCTCCAGCTTTTCTGGGCAGACTCTTCTTCCCTGTGGGTGTTCCTGCAGCACTGTGGGTTCAGTCAGTGCTGCACTCCCAGACACCACTGGGACCAACTTTTGTCAAATGGAAAAGGGGGTTGGTTTGTTTTTCTTTTGAAGTGGTCTTTAACAATAGGAAGATCTCAAGCACTAGAATGGTCTCCTGTGTTCTTTCCTGATTTACTAACATCATTTGTCCTCAAGTTTTGTAGCTGTTGAGCTCTCCTGTCCCTGGAGTGGATGCTGGAAGACTGGAGAGCTGTTTAAAATAACTGGCAGTAGATGTTTAAGAAATCCTGTCCCTGTCATCCCCAGAGATGGGGTGTAAGCCTTGAGCCAGGCAGAGCTTTTCAGGAAAATCTTGTTTTAGCAGGTGGCGTTGGGTTCCTTCTGTTTAATTTGTGAGGAATTTGATTTATGCCAAAGCAGTTCTTTGCAAAATAGCGAAAGCAAGTTTGTGAACCAAAAGAGAGGTCAGCCCAACCAGCAGGGTGGCTGCAGGGGGAGTGTTGCTTTCCTATATTTAGGATGCTGCAAGGAATACAAACAAGTGTTGCCTCTTTTGCTCTTCGGGCTGGGTTTGTCTGCAGTCTCTTTCCCACCCTTTAAGCTCTGTTAACAAGCCTGTAATTTCCAACAGTCAAGGAGATGTGCTTTTAAAAGCTGTGCAAGGCCACTTTTGAGCTCGAGCAAGGCAGGCAACAGGGGAGCATCCTTAGGGATTCTTCATCTTGTGCCTGGATGAGGGTCTTGAAAAATCACTTGGGAGCTTCAGGTTGTTGGACTGAGCTCCAGTGGTTTGAGGGGTTACTATTAAATCCTTGCAGTACCTGAAGGCAGCCCACAAGGAAGATGGACAGAGACTCTGTACAAGAGCCTGGAGTGACAGGACAAGGGGGAATGTCTTCCAACTGACAGAGAGAAGGTTTAGATTAGATATTGAGGATCCCTGCAAGTGTCCAAGGCCAGGTTGGACGGGGCTTGGAGCAGCCTGGGCTGGTGGAAGGTGTCCCTGCCCATGGCAGGGGGTGGCACTGGATGAGCTTCAAGGTCCCTTCCAACCCAAACCACTCTGGGATTCTAAATCTGTGATAAGAAACACCTGCAGGGGAAAGGAGTGGGAATAATTATAAACTTGCCATCTCTTTGCTGAAAGAAATAAGTTCAGTATATGTTAAAAAGAGTGTTAAGCATTGCATGTCTGTAAAAAACACAACAGTTTTTGTACCCGTAACTAGCTAATCAACTGCTGCTCTGTGTGAATACAGACTGCAAAAGGCTGTGCCTGAAGTCAAACCCAGCCCTGCTGCAGAGCTGTGAGCATGAAGACAAAAAGCACACGAAATCCTCATTTCTCTCCAATTACTGAGAAAACACTTTAAACCTATTTCCCAGTTTGTGTTAATTTTACTTACTTGTGAATGTCTGGAAATGTTACCTCGTGGAGCCGGGAGAGAGGCTGGGCTTTGCCTTTTAACTGCTGCTGTTACACCTTGTGTGTGCTCATTACATTCTGGAAACTTAATGAGGAAGCATCTTTGGAGGCTGGTGGGGACAATTTGCAGCTCTCCTGCTGTGGGCAGGGCTGGTTTGGTGCCAGGGGCAGGCGGTGCAAACCGGCCATGCCTCTGCTCTCCCAGCTCCGGATGAATTACCCCGACCACGCCACCAAAACACACCTTTGCTTGTATTTCCCAGGGAAGTCTTTGCTTCTCGCAGCTCATTTTTTCTAGTCCACGTGTAGAAGCTGCTCTTATTCCCATTCACACTGAACTAATCCTGGAATCCCAGAATGGGTTGGGTTGGAAGGGACGTTAAGGATCATCTCATTCCACCCCTTCCACTGGCCCAGGTTGCTCCTAGCCCTATCCAACCTGGCACTTCCAGGGATGGAGCATTAGGATTTCTGCATGTTGTGCCCTGGGACCAAGGCAGGAGTATCCTTTACTGTGTGTCCTTTTCCCCTGACCATAACACTTGGGTGTTCTCTGGCCATGACACACACCCAGGCTTCTCATGTGCTCTCCATGCAAAACTAATGAAAAATTTGCCAGAAGATTCCCCAAGCTCTTTCTCGATCTTCTTTTATTTTCCTGTGGTGCTTCATAGGTTTATTATAGCTTAAAACATGGAGATTATCCCCATAAGGAAAGCAATTAACCAAAATCTGAGCATCAATGGATTGTAATGAGAGAAAATTAGATTTGTCTTTCATCTTCTTTTCTTTCTGTTTGAGAAAAAGTGCAGTTTCCTTCATGTTCAAAACAGCCATTTTATTCTCATTTAACTGTGTGCTGTGTTAAAAAGCTTTCAGTGGTGCTGAGAAAAAAAAAAACCCACTGTTCAAAAATACAGAATGTATTTTTGAACAGGAAGCATTTATGTCCAGTTTTTAACAAAATCAGTGATTTTTTTCATGAAAAGATTAGGATAGAGAGGCATTCTGTGTGATGTCTGTGTATTTTCCTATCAGTGGCACCCAGAATTGATCCTTTCGTTGAACATCAGAAGATGAGCTCAAAGCTTGGAAGCTACAGTGGTGTTCCTTGGGGGTAGAAGTAGGAGCAGCATTTCTTGCCTTGCAGCATTGGTGTTATATAATATGAAATACACATTTCCATGCATTTTCCCCTTCTCCAGTGTTTAAACACCAAACAAACCCCTGTCCCGGGGATCTCAGTGATGTTGTGTCCTTCTGGAAGTGGAGTGAATGTCATGATGAAAGACTCCGGATGACAGTGCCCAGAAATACTCCTTCAAGCCTCACAAAGCAGAATATTCATGTGTTTAGAAGGCTGGGATGTAGGAGAAGTTGCAGATACAGAAGTGGGGCTGACCAAAGAAACTCGCTGCAGGCAAAGATAAGACTGATCCTGTACAATGAGAAGTTTCAGCTTCTTTTGGAAGATTCTGGCTTGGGTTTCTTTGGTGATGTCTTAAGCAGGCACTTTCTGCAAAGCACAGGCCCCAGCCCTGGTTTATCCAGCCCTTGCTGGTTCCACACCTCATTTATTTGGGGCTGTATTTGTAAGTAATTGAGTGCTGGCAGTGCTGGCAGCTTTCCCTTCGTTTTGCTGAGCTCCCTGAGTTCCCTGTGCAGCCCCAGCCCTTCCCAGTGCCATGGCAGAGACAGCCTGGGTATGAGCAGAATGCCTGACTGTTCCAGGTCATTCCTGAGCTTCCAGCTCCTTCATAGCTGTGATTTATTTACCTGCCAAAAGCCCCATTATCTTTAAGCAGCTGGGAAAAGCCTTGTATAAAGGTGAGTGCCCAGTCTGAGGTGACCTGTGTGATGCTGAGCTTTAAATCCAGCTTTAATACCAGCCCCAGCCGAGTGTTCCCTCTCCCAGTGCTCGCCCCTGGGTGCACAGCTGGCTGGGGTTGGTGTGAGACCGAGCTGATGCCTCCCACTGCTCCTCCTGCAGCCAGGCTCGTGTCTCCTGTGACAGCACCGTGTGTTTGCCCTTCAGCAGTCCCAGCTGATGGATTTTCACCTCCTCAGCTTCCAAACTTGCTGCAGAGCAGGGGAGGGACTGTCACCTGGGCTGTGCCTGCAGAGGGAATGCTTTGCACAGCCATTTTTCAGGAGACAAAAGGAATAAATCTCTGTCTGCAGCATAATAACATGTTCCATGGCTGGATAAATCACCTGGGAGATCAAATCCCGTATTTTTGTCAAGCTGTTGAGGTTCCAGTGTCAAGGAAAAGACCACTGGAATCTTGATTTAACTTTGGCTGGATTTTGTTACCATTTCATTTGTCCACTGGCACAAAATGTCGATTTAGGGACAGCAGAAGGACATTGTTAGAAACTAAAACCGAGCAGTGCTGTTTGGTTTTGCACCAGAAGTGTTCCTCAGCTTTTTTCCAGCCCATCTCCAGAATCAGAGAATCAGCCGGGTTGGAAAGGACCTCTGAGATCATCAAGTGCAACCCTTGGTCCAACCCCACCGTGGTTCCCAGCCCATGGCACTGAGGCCACATCCAGCCTGTCCTCAAACACCTCCAGGGCCGGGGAATCCATCCCTCCCTGGGCAGCCCATTCCAAGGGCTGAGCACTCTCTCTGGAAAGAACTTCTTCCTAAGAAGTTTAACAATTTTAAGAAAAAAAAAGACTGTTTTTTTTTTTTTTTATTGTGTCAGGGTAAAGAAGTTTCTTACAAAGCAACAGCTGGGAAAGGGGATACAGGACATTTTATGAGACTGAAGGAAGGAAAGAGTGGAAAGAAGAAAATGGATAAGGGGTTGTGGAAGGGCTGAAATAAGAGCAGGACAGTGAAAGGTGTGAGTGGGAAAGCAGGGGGTGATGAGGTAGAGAGCAGGAGACATAAAAGGGTGAGAACTTGGGAAAGAGAATTGAGAAGGAACCTGGCAAAGGGTAAAGCAAGGGAGGGAGATGTGACTAGCAGGGAAGAGGGAGAGTCAGATGAGCTTGATGGTTAATGATGCCTGGTGCTTGAAGATGCCCTGATTTCCTTATCAATCCTAAATCTCTGATCTCTAAGAAAGTAGCACGTTGTTTTATGGGTAAATGTGAAGAACTTGGCATGACAATCCAAGCTCCAAGAGATGGCACAGACAGCTTTGGGGATTTTTGAGTTGTTATTCATCTTCTGTCTCTTCCAGTTCCCTGCTTTTCACAAGCAGGACATCAGCAATATCCTTTCCTAGTGAGGTCTTGGATAAAGTACTTGGTGTGGAAAGCAAAGGTGTCGCTGCCTTGACATGATTAGAACTGAAAGGTTGCAGAGGTAGAGGAACCCAAACCACAGGACCTGTAAACTGTGATGTCCAAACAGGCCAACTATAGGGCTGTTTCAGAGAGGTGAAGGATGGCTGTGATAAGAACGGGCACTGATGGAGAAGACAGAAATTCTCCTTTCTTTCTCTTCTTGCAACTGTCTTGAGGGATATTTTAATTAAAAGCTTTCATCCAGGAGGGGACTGAGGTGAGATAGAGGCAGAATTATTACCAGAGTTATTACAGTGTATTCCTGGGAGTCAGATCATGGTTACCTAATATAAAAGCAGCAGCATATTGCCAGAGTTCCACCTGGGGGGCAAGGCAAACTGCAGTCCTTTGTAGCACTACGTATTTAGATATTGAGTGTGTGGAAGGTACAGGGTAGGTGTTTAATGCAATTCCCACCTCTCCAAGGTGGGAAGCTGGGAGGAGGGTGCTGTGTGTGCATGGACCGTGCAATCCCATTAGGTCACAGCCCCACAGAACGTGCCGAGTTGGAAAGGACCCGCAAGGATCCCGCAGTCCAACCCTGAGCCTGCACAGGCCCGTCCCCAGCAGCCACACCCCGTGCCTGAGGTGTTTAGGCAGCCTTTGGGTGAACTTGTGTGATGGGCTGGGCTTCCCCCAGAGCCAGCAGGTGACACTCATTCCTCAGTTCATGTGACAAGAGAGGATCAACTTGTATTTCAAGGGCATCTGGGCTGAAAAGGGACTTGGGGAAACGTGGGATGATGCTCAGAAAGGAGAGGGATGGACATATGGGGGAAGCATTTGAAATTGTTCAACCCCTGTGCAGTCTGCTCTGGTTGTAGGTACACAGATGCTCAGATCACTCGCAGGATGTTCCTTCTGTCTCCTTGTTACTGCAAACCTCTTGCAGTGGAGAAGAAGCTGCTCCCTCAGATGCTTTGGGGCCAGGGGCTGTTCCCTTGGAGGCCTGTGCCCTGGCTGCAGTGCAATGTGCCTGTGCTGCTGCCGTTTTGCCCCCACAACTCCAACTCCAGTTCCAGGCTTGGCCACCTCCCACCACAAACTCCACCCTGGCCCTCCCTCCCTGGCTGGGCCAGTTGCATCCAGCTTTAAAGAGCAGAGCATTGCTCTCTGCCCACGGGTTCTCGGGGTGCCAGACTTCTCCAGAGCACAGTCAGGTGCTCAACCACCTCCTCTTTCCCCTGAGCCTGCCTCTGCTCCTCTCTGCTATTGAACCTGCTCCTGTTTTCTTTGAGGCTGGAGAAACCCAGGATTTGTGTGTGATAACTCCTGTGCTTGCTTTCCTCCCCCGTGTCTCTGTTCTCCAGCCCTCAGAACTCTTCCTTGTAGCTCACCCTGCATTTTCTCCAGGCTCAGAGAAACACGTTTTCAAGCCCTGATCGAGATGGAAACAAGTCCAAGGAATGAACTGCCCCCCAGCAGCTGTGGGGCTGAGGTTTCTCCACAGAGAACTTTGGAAGGTGTGAGTGTTTGACAAAGGTCGCTGTTGCTCTTGTCCTGCAGGGTCCTCTTTTGCTGTGCCTAGGACACGTTTGAGAGGAGGTGCCTGCTCCTCGCCCCCGAGGTGTCGCAGTGCTGAGCAGAGCAGGTGGATCACACAGACACACCTTGGCACAGCCTCGCTGCACAAGCACGAACTTGTCCTGAGCAGCAGCTTGCTCCGACTGTTTAAGGGAGGAAGCAAGGCAGTGTGGGAATGCTGGAATTAGTCATCCAGTTTGGTGTCTGCTTCAGGAGGCTGGTTCCTCTTCACCTGGGGAATAAGGTTTCACTCACAGTAAGTTGCAGGGAGTATTTATTTCTTCTTCTGGCAAGGATTCTGCCAGTGAAGACTATGATTTGTGACTGAAAAACACAAGCCACGTGTCCCCTGCAGGATTTGGAGCCAGGCAGGGGCTCCTCAGCTTCTTGTCTAGTCAAGCTGAAGTCTGAGCATCTCTTTGTAGATTTACACTTACCCATTTTATAATACAAGCTCAGATAAGAGAGGATTGACGTTTTCGGTGTGGCTTTGGCTGTGGATGTGTCAGTCCTTCCAGCATTAGTGTGCAGAAGTGCCATAAAACATTCAGGCCTTGTGGGTGCTGCTGGTCCTTGTGCAGGCACAGCACCTGCTGGCCCAGCCTGGTCTCAGCTGTGGGAGGGGGAGGCAGGACACTCCATTCTGTGCTTGCTTGGCATCTCCAGCGATGAGGATGTGCTGCTGAGGGTCCCTTCTATAGCCTGTGTTGTAGCCAAAATTGTGTTGGACACCTTTAAACGCCTTTTTGATGAGAGGCGTCCCGCGTTATGTACCCCGCGTGAGAGGAGGTCGGTGTCCGCATCTCACCTAGTGTGACGTGGGTTTTCACTGAGATCCTGAATGTTCTCCTCTCCTTCCCTTATACACACACTTCCCCTGCTCTTTAAGAGAGCAGTAATATGCTGCATGGGCTCACAGACCCAAGCAGCTGAGCGGGGAGTTCACTCCCTGTCCTGGAGATGCAGGAGCACAGCTGGGTGAGGGCTTTGGAGATGGTGAACTGGGAGGTGTTCAGCAGTGTCCAGAGGCTTGGATTGCCAGTAGAGCCTTGGGCGAGCTCCTGCATGGGAGAATGTGCAGGAATGCAGGGTCCCAGTGGACAGGGGTTGGGAAGTGTGTGCTCCAGCCTGCTCAGCACTTCTGCCTTCACCCAGCCCTTCCCAGCCTCAGCCAGCCTCAACCCCGGGCGAGCAGCTCCGGTGGGGAGGGGCTGGAAGGCTTTTCCATGTGTTCTGTCAGTCAGAAATTGCAGGCTGCTCTTCTTGTGCTGTGATTCACCGAGTCCTCCTGGTATAAACCCCCCTGTTTTCCCTATAAGATGGGATTGAACAAGTGAAGTGCTCTGTGGCTGGGGAAGGCAAATGTCCTGTCATGTGCCTCAGGAGAGAGCAGTTTATGACCTATATCATTAATTAGCAATGCAATAGTTCTCATCTTGGGCTAGCAGCAAGATTTGCTGTTAAATATTTTAGTTTCTTGCTTCCAGCTGTCCAGTTGGTCTTTGTTTGCTGAACTTGCTGTGAGCAGCACCTCAGCTAAAATTGTGCTTGTAAAACAGCCTACAAGAATGGCATTGCTTCGAATAATTTATTCAAAATTTTATATATCTTAACACTGAACTGTTTTCCCAGTGAATTAATTTTCTTTTGGAAACAAAAGCAGTCCTACATTGTCTTGTCATCCATACATTATTAATGGCAATCTATTTTTAATTTAATGAAGAATTATGCAGAGAGCAAGGGAGGAAGAGTGTCTTGCAGTATCCTTGGTCTCTCTGCCTCGATAACCTCAAGCAATCGAAGAGGTTATATTTAAAAGCCTCTCTTGCTTGGCACTTTCATGTTCTTAAATGGAATGGTGCTTAAACTCAGAGAAACTATCAGAGGAGGAAGGAATGTATTGGCAGAGGTGAGAAGTGGTAAGGGATTGGATTATCCTGTTCTTTAAGTGGTTGGCAGAAGTTTCTGTGAGGAGAGAATTGTCTGAAACGGGAGCTTTTGTTGCAGCTTCCCAAAGTTCATTTAGGTAGTAAAAAGCTGAATCACTGTGTAAATCTAATTAGCACTGAGAGCTCTGTCAACCTGGAAGTTCAGTGAATTGGTCAGGGGTGCAACTGTGTCATAAAGCACCTTTCCTGGCTGGAGATCTGCTCGTAAATTTGAATCTGAGCCACCCTCTGTTACCCCAAGGATTGAGAGAAAATGTTTCCAAGCCCATTGCTAATTTAACAGCAAAGTGAAACTTGCAGTTAGTGATACCATTAAAAAAATCCAACAACAAACCCCCTCATTTGGGTAAATATTAATTTTGTTACTGTGATAATTAAAGCCCTAAATAAGGATAGACTGTAGCTGATCAAAACCTCTCTCCAGCAGAAATCCTCAAACTCATGTGCAGTAAAGCTCTGTTGGGTTACATCAAACTGTAACAATTTTGAGCCTGGGCTTCTAAGGGTTGTCTTAAAGACCTTTTAATTGTGCCACTTAGCCGTGCACAGTGGTGGTTTTTTTAATAACTAGTGAATTCTTGCTGGCTGAGAAACAAAATCCTGGTTATTGTTTAGTACAGAATCCAGAGACCTGCTATGGAATCCAGAGCCCTGGCCCTGGCAGAAGGCTGTACTACTCTGAAAAAAGTACAAATAAAGAGCAAGAGAGAGTCTCTGGCCTTGGTGAATTTACACCCAGGTGCAAGAGAGCAGGGTGAGGAGAAAGGAGCTGGAGCTGGGATTTCAGCAGTATGGAAACATGGGAAGCAGCAGTAGGGTTATAATCCCAACCAGGCTGTGCTGGAAGGGGATGTGCTCAACTTCTGTGCACTTCTCTGTGCTGGTAATTGGTTCCAGTTAGTTGGAAGAGTCTCTTTTGGAGCTGCAGTGAATACATTTGCTTAAATTTTTCCCCACAGCTCCTCTGCTGTTAAGACAACTTAAGCTACAAGAGATGCTGTGTGGACAGTGTCTGTTGAGTTTTTATGCTTTATCAGCCCATAAAATGACAGCTTTGGGTTTGCTTTGTTGGTTTCTTCATCTTGAACTGAACACTAGGAACTATGGAATTGGGTTTGGCTTCACTCCTCTAAGCAGAGGTTTATCTCCTGTCTGTGGTCACCTTTGGGTGCAGCAGAATATTTGATTGTAGTGGGGAATTTTCACAGGGTTCCCTCCCCTTGTGTTCTCACTGTCAGTGCTTTGGTGTCCTGGACCAGCATGGACTTCTGTCCTGGCTCTGTCCTCATCACCTCGTGCAAACCCTTCACTTCTTGGTGTGTTTGTTTTCTCCTGTCATGAAGTTTGAATTCACTCGAACACAAGCCAGAGAGATCAAACCCACAAACTGCAGTTTGTCATCCCTGAGGCGAATCCAACCAGCATCCTTGGTCTGTGTCACAGGGAGCTGTGGGAGCTGTGCCTGTGGGAGCTTCCAGGGGCAGGAGGGGTCTTTAAACACCTCCTGAAGCCCAGCAGCCACTGATGCAACCTCAGAACCTTTTTTTCCCTAAATGGGCACCTTGTTTCCTATTAAGTTCTTCTATCTTTAGCTTGTCCCATTCCTGCATGTCTGTTTTGGTGAAACAAAGAAAAATTAGCACTGGGAGAAAGGGATTTGGAAACAATCATTAGGCTTTCTAGGCACAGAACAGGTATAACCTGTTTGACTTTGCTCAGCCTTGCCAAGCCTGAATCTTCCCTGTCTGCTGGAAGTGCTAACTCATGGTTGGCCTGGCTGTGTCCTTAGGGCTGATAAATGAAGGTATTGCCACTTGGTTCTACAGCATTTAGCAAACAGCACTCATCCAACCATTAAAAACTGCAAATGCCGACTGTTCTGTATAACTTGGGGTTGTGCAGCCTCTTCTGTTGAATTTTAAACAAAAAGGTGGTGTTGTTTTGGAAGTCTTTTGTCTTTCTAAACTTGGTATCTCACCGAGTCCAAAGAGCGTAGAGAATTTCACCCCCCCAAATCTTCACTTGCACTGATAACCCAGAACATGCCCAGCATCCTGCTGAGCTGAAAGGAACTGTGCAAAACCTTTGGATTCCATGTGGAGTTTCCAGGGGCTGGGGACGGACAGACTCCAGAATTATTACAAATTCCAGCTTCAGCCAAGAGCAGCAGTGATAACACTGCAAACAATCTTGGGCCATTTCACAGGAGTGACAACAGCTCGGCATTCTGTACCCACACAGAAAGATTGAAACACTTGGTGAAGGTCACACAGCACGCTGATGGCCGAGGACTGAGAGCCAGCCATCCATCTTCCAGCCTTTCCTCTTTATTTACCAGTCCTCACTGCCTCGTCCCATCATCTCCACTGCTGCACTGGTGGTCTGAGGGAGGATTTTTAAGGGGACCTGAAAGTTGGGTTGTAATACTTATTTCTGCTTTGGTGTATGAACTAGAAATTGTGCTAGCAGTTTGTACATGGCTCCTTTGCATAAACACAGAAGTAAATTGAGCCTCACAAGTCTCCTGTGGGAACGCAGTAAATATTGCCCTGTTTTGCAAAAGGAGGAAGCAGAACAGCAAACACATTAATGTGATACATCCAAGGTTATCCAGCTCTCAGAACTGGGGAGAGACTCCTGTTTGTGTGGTTCTTACTGGTCACCTACACCAGGGTTGTTTAAGTTTTATTTAGGGGTGAAACCATCCAGAGCAGGTGGGATCTGAGGGTCAGGGAAGGAGTTGCTCAGGACAAAGAACTGCCTTTTCCTCCTTCCAGCTTGGAAAGGGTTACAGCTGAACTGCCTGTGACAGCCTCAGGAAAACATGAATGTGCTGGTGAGGGAGGGCAGGATGGGAGCCCAGAGCTTGGAGCTGGGTTGTGCTTTTCATTTATAAATGTACACCTTTTGGGGAGGTGAAACCCAGGCTTTGGGAGCATCTCGGCAGGGCTGGCTCGTGTTCATGTTCCGTGTCACTGAGCGGGGAAGGCTGGGCAGGGGGGACACCTTCCCTGGGGCAGCTCCATCCAGCTGCTCCCGCGGAGCCAGGAGCGTGTGAGGGAGCACAGGCACGTCCAGGAGGGTGTGAGGGAGCACAGGCACGTCCAGGAGTGCTGTGAGTGTGCACACAGATCAGGAACACACACGCATCCAGCAGTGCTGAAAGGAGCACACACACACATCCAGCAGTGCTGAGAGGAGCACAAACAGATCCGGGAGCACACACACACATCCAGGAGCACACACACACATCCAGCAGTGCTGAGAGGAGCACACACACACATCCAGGAGCACACACACACATCCAGCAGTGCTGAGAGGAGCACACACACACATCCAGCAGTGCTGAGAGGAGCACACGCAACATGGAGGGAGGGACCGGAGCCGCCTTCTCCGGTATCTGCACGGCCGCGCTGGCCGCGGGGACCCTCGGCACTGGGACCAGCCTGGATGGACCTCACAGGTCAGTACAGCCACAACCCCCCAGGGGCTGGGGGGGCCTCCCCCCAGGGGCTTTCCCTCTCCTTTACCCCCGCTTTCTCACGAATGGAGCGTCTCCGGATCTCCGAGCGATGTAATTGTTCCACACTTGGTCGGAGCCTGATAAAGGCGCAGAGCCGGGTTCGAGGAGGCGAGCGCGTCGTCCTCGCTCAGCAAACGCACGTTCATTTTCATATTTGCGGTGTTCTTAAGCCCATGTGTGTGACTGTGTGTCTTTGAAGTGGTTGAGCATTTGAATGGAGAAAGGTTAATTGCCTCCTTCGATCAGATTACACCGGGGGTAGCTCACCCGGCATGGAGAGAGCAGACAAAGTCTAATTTTGCATCCCGTTCTGCTTGTGACAGCAGCCCTCGAGGCATTTTTGGGTAAAGTGTGTAGGATGTGGTTATTGGCGTGACAGAAATGGCATTTTTTATTAGAAATGCTCTGTATCCTGTGCATAGCAGAGAGGAGACTCAGGCTGGACTTACCGGGAGAGCTGCAGCAGTCACAGGGGCTCTGTGCCAAGCTGTTGGCTGGGTTATTTTCCTTTCTAATGGATAACTGAGTGCTGGTGATAGGATATGGGGTTAGGAATGATAGTTTTGGAGGGCCAGGTTATTGTGGAATGAGATGGTGCTGATTATCCTCGTGGCAAGTGATCTCCTTCACCCTGGGCTCGGATTTGTGCCGTGGTGGGAGGAAATAAGCCTGGTGCTGTTGCAGTTCAATTGGGATTTGCTACTTCAGGGCTGAGAGCGAATAAACATTTACTGAGGTGAGGAAAAAAAAGGGGGAGCTGGGGAACTAGGATTGTTTCAAACTTGCTGTTCCCACCTACCTGGGTTACAGATCGAGGCAGCTTTACCAAACCAGAAGTTATTTATGAACCAAGCTGCCGGAAGCTGCAGACACAGGTTCTTATTTCACTTTATAATTATCAACAGTCTTGATAATTTATGTTGACTCCTCCCACTTCACTTGCACTGCCAGAAACCCAAGGAGAGTAGCTCCTACCAGCACTGCAAAATTTCTCTGAATTTGTCTGTGTTTTCTTTCTTCCTTGAAGTATTTATCCTTAGGGAAGCTGCTGCTGGATATCTGCTCATTGTTTGTGCTACGTAGGGACTCGAGCACTGTGAGAAAGGTATTTGGGAAATTTTAGTTCTCCTTACTTGGAAGCAACACTGTATTTAAAAATTAACTGTGTCTAGTGTGCTAACCTGAAGGCACTTTACACTGCCCAGCTCCCTTTGTGATGGAAAAAGCACAATATGCAATATACTGGCAATATTTTGTCACCCAAGTATAAAGCCACACAAATGCTGGGGGGGATTTTGTTTGGTGTGAATTCCCTTGGGAATCCGAGCCCTGACATTTGTGGGAAGGTGGCAGTGGCAGTGTGTGCAGTACCAGGTCTCTGGCTGAAGGCAGATGAAGTTTAGTTTGATAAAATCTATGCAGTTTTCTTCCTAGTGGGTCTTGTCATGCACAGAAACCTGCAGAATAAATAGGTTTTAGTTCTGGTAGTGACATCCCCTTTTTTGTTGCTTGTGCAGAGTGTCCAGAGCATGATAGAACTTGGGATGAGCTTATTATGGTTGGCTCTCTAAAGGCAGATTTTTTTGCTCATATTCCCTCTGTGTCCTGCCTTTCAGCACAGACATCAAAATTGGTATTGTTTTTAGCAGCAAGACTTGCATTTAACAGAATTATAGAAGCATTTTTAACTTGGTGCTCTCAGTCCAGTGCTCCTGCTTGATGCTGGAAATGCAGGCAGTTTGCTGGTTATTGATGTCAAAGTTAATGTGCTGTGCTGATGCATCTTTTCTTCAGGAGAAAAGCCCTTTTCCCAGTGCAGGGTTGCAGAGTCCTTGCCCTGCCCATAGCAGCTTCATGGCTGGAGGGGAAGAGAGGTGGAAAAACCAGCAATGCTGAGCCTGTGCAGGGGCAGTCATTGCAAGAGACAGGCTGTGTGTGTTCCTTGGGATGGATCCCATCCTGCAGGGTGCTCTGGGGGGATTTCTGTCCTGCATAACCCATTCTGGGTGACTTGGCATGTCACCATGTCACAGTTCCCTCTCTCGAGCTGCCTTTTCCTCCTGACCTCTGTGTGCCCTCCTCTCCTCACACAGCTTTTCCATGCTCCAGCCCCCCCAGGATGCTTTCTGTGGAAAAAAATCCCTTCATCTTGTCTTATGGAAGGAGGGGACAGTTTATCAGAGCATTAGTGAGCACGGCCTTGGCTCCTCCTGGTCTTTTTGCAACAGCCAGTGTATCGAAAGTACAGTGTGACATATCCTCAGTATTTGTATCAAAAATACAGAAATAATCATTTAATCCCTCTTTGTTGATCTTTTTGGTTGAATCTTTCTTTGTGTTGAACCATGTTTCTCCTTATTGTTTGATAGTTGCTGAAAACTTCAGGCCCTGGTGTCAGGGACAGCAGTTTAATGTTCTGATATTCTGCTGCTGACAGTGGTCATTAAAGGGAATTAAATCCCTTATTTTCACCAGTGGCACTGTGTTGTTGAAAACAGGAATGTTATTCCCAGCTTCCACTCAGTTATCAGCCTGGAGAAAAGGAAAATAAAGACAACATAAGTGACAAAAGGGAGAAATAAGGTGACTTTGAAATGGTGGGTGCGATGGATGGAAAGCAGGAGAACTGGGATGGGGTCTGAGCTTCTTAATCCTGAGCATGAGTACCAAAGCAGGCAGCTGTTCAGTCAGAGCAGGGGAAGCTTCAGTGTATATTCATGTAAAAGGAAACAAAGGGCAGATACACACTTTGTGTGTGCTCTTTTGGGTGAATGCACACCGGGAATAGCAAAGGGATGCAGGGGCTGGGGTGGAGTGGGATCTCCTCAGTTCCGTCCTGTTCCTTGGGGTGGCAAAGTACAGATACTCGATTGTTTCCCCTTGTTTATTTGTTGAAGGAGTTTCTGTGGACTGTTTCTGCAGAGGAGCTTGCAAACATTTGAATTGCATCTCCAGAGAGCGAGCTAAAATACAACCCTGAGCACTCGGGTGCATCTCCCACTCTGCTGCTCTGTCCTGCCCGGCGCTGGGACCGGGGCCGGACTGACAGGGGGGATGATGGGGGAGGGCAGGGACCTGCCCTTGGTGCCTTGCTTTAAAGCACCACTTGTATTCCAGCTTCTCTTCTGTGCCTTGTTCACCCCTCCTGAAGGTGTGAGTGTGGAATGAGTTGTTGCAGCACCTCTGGAGACATTCTGGAGGTGATGGAACACCTGCTACTCCGGCGCTTGCCTCTCCTTACGCAATCCCATGTCTGATCTAGTTTTCTTCCTCCTCTGGGTAAAACAGAAGTAGAAGTGCAGTACTTGCAAGAGATGTGTTCCAGTTTCCCTCCAGAGCCTGGTCTGAGATGCTCTGTGGTGGCAAAGCCCACCCTGTGTGACAGGAGGTGATGGCCGTGATCAGCAGAGCTGGGTGTGAGCTCGGCTCCGCTTCCCACCCCGGGGACAGGCTGGATGTGTCGGATCGTCGGTGTGACATTATCTTCATGGCCTCCACCTGAATTCAGAAGGGCCTTGCCTTCCCTCTCAGTGAGTCCCACGGCTGACTAAACTCCTGAAGCATCCAGAGGATGACAGTGCATTGCTGCTCCTTGGGCTCCAGACGCTGCGCCAGGTTCACTGGGAAACTCCTCCGAGGCCTGAAATCCCTGGTTAATCAAACCTGGGGAAGGACTTTTAACCTGACACTTCCCATAATGTTGAAGACCAGAAAGCCCTTGTTCCATCAGCATGCCAAGAGTTTAACTCAGCTCTCTGTTCTGCTACAGACAGTTCAAACTGGGAGCAATTTTAGCTGGGGAATCCACACATCCTGTGGCTGTTCTGGAATAAACTGGTGGCTTTGCTGGACACTGAGGGGACACCCAGGCAGTGGTGATGGTTTGCTTTCTCTTGGCAGATGAATTCAGTGCAGGTGTAGCCCTGGTGGCATTTAACCCCTCTTAGAAGGGGCAGTTCTGTTGCTATGACTCCACTTGATCCAAGTCACTGGATGCATCTCCCTGTTCCAAAGTGTGGCATCCCAGGGAGCACCAGCCAGGTGGGGTTATCCTAAGGAACAGCAGCCAGGGGGGGTTATCCTAAGGAACAGCAGCCAGGGGGGGGTTCCCCCTTTCCTTACACATTATACAGTGAATTTCCTATTCATAGCACTAGTGAATAGTCAAGGATTTCTCAACGTTTTCCCCCCCAGGGTTTATAAATCAGTCCTCCAAACCTGGTTCAGGACTGGAATGTGCAGATGAGGTTTCAGCCCTTAAGGAGTGTTTTGAACCAGGCAAACAGGCTTGATTTGTTTTTTTGGCCACATTTTTTCATTTGTGTTTTGAAAGGTTTTGTCCTTTAAAAGTGAAACATAACAATATACTACACAAACCTTATTCAGAAACATTAAATACAATATTTCCAAGCCTTCTCAGTCTGTTGTTCTCTGTGTATTTTCTTTTATTGATACTTCAGTGGAATAGCTTTGCTTGCTGTACCAGATAAATGTAATTTGTGAGTATGTGTTGTATCTCTTTGCAGTGTCTTCAGTGTCGCTGTGCTGGGTTCTGGTTTGGGGTGTAAATGTGCTGGACCAATGCACGTTATGCTTTTTAAAATTTATTTACACACAATTCCTGCCTGTTTTAAGTGCATGTGCCCACAGTGATCGTGTGAAAATTTGTGTTTTAAATAAAGATGTTCTGGGACTTTGGAAAACCAAATCAATAGATCCACAAAATCAAGAGTCAAAAGGTAAATAAAAAGAGCACTGAACTACTTGATGCATATATTTTTTCATGGTTTTTGAGCAAATCTCACTGTTTGGAGCGATGGAAAGAGGGGCCATGACACATCTTTTCATGTTTTCCATTAGTTCTACAACGGTAAGGGGAGAACTTTGAA
This sequence comes from Lophotriccus pileatus, assembly GCA_035583135.1. Classification (NCBI taxonomy): domain Eukaryota; kingdom Metazoa; phylum Chordata; class Aves; order Passeriformes; family Tyrannidae; genus Lophotriccus; species Lophotriccus pileatus. The sequence continues at coordinate 364,838 of JAWWES010000067.1, forward strand.
TGGCTGTGGAGCAGGGACAGAGGGGTTGCCTGGCTCAAGCACTTCCCCAGCCAGAAATGGGGCCTGGCCTGCGAGAAATAGAACAAAAAGAGGAAACTCTGCTGATGTCTCAATTTTGCAGAGGCTCATCTGCTGCACACTGTTGACAGCTTCCTCTGAAAGGACTTTCCCAGCTTCTTGTGCTTCCCGGGGAGCTGCTCCTGGGCACACATGAAAACACTTAGATTTTCATGGGCTGGAAACTCCCTATTAACGGGCAGGGAAACAAGGCCAACACAAGATATCAATTTCAGAGGAGGGTTGTTCTTAAATCCTGGTATTTGTGGTTGCAGAGAGCCATTAAATTCCTGCCCAGAAGGTTCACCAAAGCTGTGTTGACTTTTTTCATCTCCAGACTAATTTGTTTAATGCTGCCACAGTTGCTGTAGCTTTTTGCAGGAGCACAGTAATGAGATTACGGGGCCTTGATCGCTCCCATATCTGATCCCAAATCCCCATGAGAAGCTGTGAAAGTGTCAGAGCTCTGCTGCTCCTGTTTGGGGGCTGTGCTGGCAGAGCCAGGGCTTGTTCTGCGTGTGAGGTGATGGGATGTGGTTGCTGGGATGATGGAGGAGCTCAGCTTCAGTCTGTAGCCTGGGAGCCAGCGGGGGTTTAAGGAACACAGAGGAGCTGCTGAGGCTGCCAGCCAGGGGATCATTACTGGAGAGAAAAGACAAACACCCCCCCCTTCCCCCTGCCAGCCTCTGAAGAGGGAAGCAAGTTTCATGGGGAGATAATTATGCCACTGGAAAAACTGCTGTGACAGCTCCCAGCACCACAAGTGGAGTTCTTGTGGGGGAAAAACTGTGTTAGACACACCAGGTCCTTCCCTTTCCTCCCAGTTTGCATGGTGTGCAGGCACAGGGCTGTCCTGGAGTACTTGGAACTCACTCACCTCCTCCCCTTGGCTTTCTCTGCCTGCTTGAGGCTGATAAAGTTTGTTGTTTTCTAGTGAAGTTTGTTGGTTTTGAGTCCAAGTTGGGAATACAGAGGGACATTTCAATGACATTTCCCCCTGCTTATAAAAACAACCAAGATTGACTGGTTCTGAGTGCAAAATCAGAAGCTTTTTCTTTAAAACAAAACCAAAGTGAGGGAGGAGAACTCTTCATAGTTTTTAGGTATATAATTTTAAAATAATAAAACCCAACCAAAACTCCAAGTCAGTTTTAGTTCTGAAGCAGTGTTGTGTTCCTGGGCCTTCTTCACCCAGTGCCTTTAGCGTTGGTGAGGTGTTAACAGTTTCATCCCATGCTTTATGGAAATCTTTCCCAGTGTCCATGTTAGATCTCCCTGGACACCTCCACACCTTCCAGCCCCTTCTGGAAGGGCTGTGCCCGACTTTTAATTCATTGCCCCCGAGCTTTTTGGGTCCCTTCCAACTCAGAGTATTCTGTGGTTCTGATTTCCCACTGGTGTCCCTCCAGTTGCCACAAACAGCTTCTCTGCAGTTCTGGAGCAGCAGGAACCTTGTGGAGATGTTCCTTTTTGCCTCGTTTGGGTGACGTGAGGAAATAATAAAACTCCAGCATTCAGTGGTAACAAACATTGGAGACCACGAATCACACAAAAACCTTTTCTCCAGCAAATGTCTCTCTCAGTCTCCCTCTTCAGGGCTTGACCACACATGGAACTTCTCAGGAACAGCTGCTCCCAAACAATTCCAGATGTGACAGACCCTGAATACAGTGTTCTGCTCTGTATTGGGCCTGTTTCTGCTGACCTTTTCCAATCCCTCTGATTGCTCTTTAGGCTCAGCATTACCTCTCTGCTCACTGAAAATACAGATTTTAGAAACTTTGAGATCTCAGAACTCACAGACAAGAGCTGAAACTCCTTTAATTTGTTCTTCTCCACTGTGGGGTTGGCAAATCAAAGGTTGTTCCTGTCATCGTTCCTCTAGCAAGAGATGTTGCCATGACATGGCAAGGGAATTTCTGAGCTTCTTGGCCGTAAGACTTTGTGGAGATAAAGCTTTCCCCACCAGGAATATCGAATTCAGCTTCTTGACGATGATTTTCCTTACTTCTGGTTTCTTTTTTGGTGGGGAAATGTCGGAGTTCTAAATCCTGTAAATTACGTTCAGATGAGTCAACGTGCAGTTGAGCAGCGAAATGTGTGCTCTGACCACATTTACACAGCAAACAGCCAGGAAGGCCCCAGGAGGAGCAGGGCTGGGAATGCTTGGACCTTGCTGGCTGCTCCCTGTGTGAGGAAGAACAGGAGCAGCAGTGCCAGCTGGAATGCAGCTGCTCCTTCGGTCTGGCTCCTGCTGCTGAGTCCTGTCACCGTGGATAAAGCTGGAGGATCCTCAGCCTTTGCAGGCAGAAAACTCCTGGTGAAGACTTGACTTGCAGGGCTGGAGGGAAGGGCTGTTCTGTCTTTTAAACTTGCTGCTTTGAAGCTAAAATCTGTGTGGGTTCAAAAAGCCAGGGTGGGTTAATCTGCAGCCAAAACATCCAAAAAGGAGAGGATTCATGTCTTTGGTCCCACTGTGCTCCATCAGCATCTGCAGCTCTCCAGAACAGCTCCCACCACCTGGAGAACAATCCTTGGAGAGAGGGGGGGCACTTAGTGATTTTGCCACATGGTTTTCCTCTGGATTCTGTGGAGGCAGGTTTAATGGCACGTGCCATTACTGAGGAATGCTCTCTAAATGCAGATTTCAGTGTCACTGAGAACGGTGGTTTAGACACACTGGGGCAGGAACCTCCTTGTGGTCCTTTGCAGCACTTTCTGCTCCTTTGATCAGCAGTAAAGGTGTTGAAAGGATGTGTTTGGGTGCCAACAGCACTTAACTGTGAGGGCAAATATCTGGAAAAACATGATTAAAAGGAAAAAAGGTAAAGCTGACATGGTAAACTATTTTCCTGGGGTTTATTTGACTCTCTTCATAGTTATAAACTCTCCTCTTCATGCCCTATAAATGAACATGGCAGGAATTAACATCAGAGGATGCAGATTATCTTCAGTTCTGTGTACAGGGGGTTAATTCTCCTGGCAAAAAGCACAGCCAGGCATCAGAAGGGAAAAAGTATCTGTAGTAATATGAGGTAATGGCATGTTTTCTGTTCTTCCTTCAGCACTGCTTTATGGGCACATCTGACTTGCCTTTTAGAGCAGCTGGTGGATCAAGGAGGGAGATGAAGTTGTGTGAAAGAGAGGGCCTGTCTCCAAGCTGGCATGGAGCAGTTTTAGGAGCCTGCAGCACCCTTGGGAGGCACTAAAAATTATTAAAATTATGTATATGCACAATAGTAGAGTGAAAATGGTAAATGCACCTTTTCTTTTCTGTTCTCTCTCAGGGGAATGGAAAATAAGTCCATTAGTGGAGTAGCATTGGCTTCCCTTTTATGCACTTGTTTGGTGTCCTAATGCATGGACTGACCTTTTCTGAGTTTGCTCTTGTGTTTGAGGTTTGTTTAAAGCTCTCCCAGTTGTCTCACACGGAGGGGTTTGACTTTGCCTGTTGCTGTTGAGTTTCCTGTGCCGAGGCTGCCCAGGCCCGAGGGGACACCACGAGTGAGATGAAAGTGGTCCAGCACCAACCCTGTGCTTCAGCAAAACGTTCCATTGAATGGAGCACAAGGAAATTACCAGGGCTCCCGAGGGATTTCTCCACCTTTTGAATTCCAGTCTCCTTTGGTTCTTCCAGCCCTTCACCTCCTCTGGGAGAACACCCTGTCCCAGTGCTGGTTGTGCTGGTTTGTACTGGAGGTGCTGGGTTTTCCTGTGGGAATCCCTTCCCAGATTGTGCTGTGTGTGCACTTGAAGGCTCATTTTGAAGAAATGCAGTCCTATTTCTGTGGCTTTTCATCATTGGTCTGACTGACCCCCTGAGCATTTAAAAACCAGCAACCAAGTTACTGAAAAATCCCAAGACTGACTTTAAAAATGATGCCTTTTAAGGTGCACGTTGATTATTATTTTTTATTTGCCCTCCAGTTTGAGTTTTTAAGTGCAAGGTGTTCATGTTGTTCACCTTCCTTCTGCAAGACAATTTAACAATTCTGGAGAAAGCTGAGAACGTTTCTTCACTGTTTGACTCCAGGACTGGAGCTTTGAAAATGCAAAATGCTGAGAGGCTTGCAGTGAAACGGTAAGAAATTCTCAGATTGTTTTCTGATAATATAATTCAAGGTCATGTCCAGTCCCGACAAGGTTTGTGCAGCTCTCATAAGTCCTGGTGGTTGTTCTGGCAATAAAAAATATTTCCCCATTTCTCCTCAGGTATTTTTTCTGTGTGTGTGTGTGTGTGTATAAACGTGCACAAGCTTTTTGTTCTCTCTGAAAGGGATCTTAAATTCAGCTTTCCCCAGAACTGGGGGGTTCTGTGGCAGCATCTCCTGCTCTGTGCAGATGGCTGGAAGGGAACCTCAGCTTCCCTTCTCCCTGGGCCAGGGTGGTTTCAGGTGCTGAAGAGGCACTCAGGTGATGCTCCCTGCACTGGACAGTTGTTCTTTGCTGCAGAGAAATGACAGCAACACAGATCTGGATTTGTAAATGATTTTTATTGTGTTGGAGGGCCCTGAAACGCCGCTTTGACTTGGGGTACGTGACGTATTTCATGAGCTCCATCTCCCCAGCACCACAAGGTGCTGCTCTGACTGATGCAGCAGACTCTGTAAATGAGATTTTGGATCTGATTACGGCTCCCAACATACTGACATCGGATCTGGCATTGGAAACAGATCCCCACTGAGCTGGGAAGACACTGCTGGTGCCCACACAGGCTGGTTAATTAGTACCTGGCCCCTTTTTGCATCAAGATGTGCCTCTGCACAGCGAAAAGTTTTGACAAATCCCCAGTGGCTGCTGAAAGAACAGAAGGTAACTTTTTTGGCCTGTTCTCTCTTGTGCATGCACAGAATTTTTTGGTACCTGCCAAGGACAAAGCAAAGTCTGGGTGCACAGAAATGGGAAGGCTCATAGGAAATAACCTCAAAGTGCTGCTTCCTGGGGAAAAAAGAGTTGTGCAGTTATGGATGTAATGCATGACGTGGGTTTGGATGGAGTTTTGAGGACAGCAAATCTCTGGTGACTTACCCTGGTGTTACCTGCTGGAAAAATCCACCCTGAGGGTTTGGCCTGAAGAGAAACAACCGCTTTGTGCCCAGGGCTGTGCTGTCTGTGCCTCAGCCCTGGGACCTGCACAGGGCAGGGGCCGCTGCAGTCCACAGTGTTCCAGCACATGTTTCTCCCAAATGAATCAGAAGTCAAGGAAACAGGGGAGTTGCTAATTAATCCTGAGTAATCCTGACTCAGAGCTGGGCTGTCCTCAGGGCTTAATCCCTTCCCTATTGTGGGGAAGGGGATGTGGAGCTCCGCAAGGCTGTGCTGCTCCGAGGGCTCCAGGGAGGAGAGGGACAGCTGTGGGGGAGGACACTGGGATCCACAGGGATCTGTGGAAGCTGGGATTCACTGCAGGGAAACTGCTGGGCAGGGGGCTGTGAGACTGTCACCCGTGTCACCTGCTGAGCTCTCCCGTGTTCCAGCCCCTTTGCACAAGGAGCTCTGGCCACAGCCCTGACTTTGCTGGCAGCAGCTCCCAGCACTCCTTGTTTGGAGTTTTAAAGATGTTTTGTTATCATCCATCAGGCTCTGGAAGTGCTGATCAGCAGGGAGTCAGGTGTGCAGCACAGAGCAAACGGGAAATACTGGTTTGGGGAATGGCTTTCGTCCCCCTCAGGGCTGTTTGGAGAGGGGGAATATGGAGACAGAAACTGCAGGTCCTCCTGGTCGCTTGTGGTGTGCCCAGCCTTGATGATTACTTTATCTTTGCACGTGTATTTCATACAAATTCTCCTTGGAGAACCCAGGAGTTCAGAGGAAGCCAGCACCGGTGAGTTTAACACATACTGCTCTGGAATGTCCACAGGTGTGCTTGGTGTGCTACTCTGCTTGTGCTGCTTCCAGAAATGAGGTATTCCTGAGGCTCCTGATGTCATGCCTTGTCTCTCCAAGGTCCTTTCCCCTCTCCTGGCTGTCCTAAAGCCCTCCCTAAGGCAGGAGCTCAGGGAAACTGCACCCTTTGCTGTTGGACACTTTGGGAATCAGTGTACAAACAGAGCAGGAAAGAAAACCAAGCACATCAAGGGATTCCTTTTGCCACTGTCATAAACCTCAGAACTTGAGAAAATTATACTTTTCCTACCTGTGCAGGTACCTTGAGTGTGCGAAAAGGCGTTGATTGGACCTGCTCTCTGTGCCCAGTGAGTGTGTGGCAGCTTGGCAGGGGAAAGTAGGACATCAAATGCCAGAAGGGGGTTGGTTCGGGGTTTTCTGTCACCATTCCTGGCTGTGTGGCTTTGTGTGTGAAGGGTTTCTGTAGCTGTTTACAACAACCCCAGTGTGGGAAGTGTTGGCACGGCGTGAGTGTGGCCTAGCAGGAAGCTTCCCGTGCAGACACATCTTGTGGGGTAGGAAATCTTCTCTTAGCAGTGCATTAGGTCTGTTTGCACTGGGAAAATCAAATTATGTTATTTTTAGCGAACATATTTAATTACCGCTGCATTTACAATAAAACAAAGGTGTTGAAAGCTTTAATTATATAATGGGAATCCAGAAGGATATCAGTCTCCATCCAAACCCAGAAAGGGTTGTCTTTTCTCACTTACTGTGCTGCCTCCTGTGGGTTCTCCAAAACATCATGGGAGGCATCAGGTCTGGGTGGCATTTCTGTTCATTTACTGCACAAACAATAGAGCAGAGCAAACTTGCAGAGGTCACTAATACAGTTCAGAGATCACTTAGGTTTTGCTTGGAAGACTTTTATACTTAAATATGAGGGCTTGGAGTGGCAAAACAAAGGGGCAGGGTTAGATGGGATATTGGGAAGGAATTCTTGGCTGTGAGGGAGGACACTGGGATCCACAGCTTCCAGAGAAGCTGTGGCTGCTCCTGGATCCCTGGAAGTGTCCAAGGCCAGGTTGGATGGATCTTAGAGCACTGGGCTAGTGGAAGGTGTCCCTGCCCATGGCAGGGGGTGGGACTGGATGAGCTTTAAGCCCTTCCAGCCCAAACCATTCTGGGATTCCATGCTTTATGAAATTCTTTTATGTTTGTAAAATGTTTCCCCAAACAAGGACTGTTTAAAACCAATTTGAAAGAAACCCCCCAGATTTCTGAAGCAGGTTTGCAGCAAACATTTCAGTGAGTTCATCTGTGTCTCTCTGGGAAGGAAAGCCCTGGGAGGAGGGAAGGAGCTGTGGCTGGGCTGTCACATGCAATGGAGTCTCACTCCATGAACTGCCCGCGAGTGTCAGGCCGGGGACGAGATCAGAGCTGAGAGGGAGACACAGATCACAAAGTCACATCCCCGTGGGAAGCCACCAGCCCCTCCTGTGAGACAGCAGGGAGAGGAGCCTGGCACGGGAATGAGCCTCCTGGTGACCCCATCCAGCTCCTGGAACAGATTTCCAGAACACAAAAGGTGGCAGTGGGAGATCCCAGTGCTCTGGTGAGGACATTCAGGGATGGTGACACAGTTTGCTTGCTCTGGCCTCTTCCATGACCTGACGACAAGATGAAGTGTGTTCTCCAAGGATTCTGGCAGTGCAGAGGTGATGTGAGGAGTGAGGAGGTGCTGTGGGATCGAGGAGGTGATATGAGCAGTGGGGAAGTGTTGTGGGATCGAGGTGTGGGTGACTTGTGTTCCAGGGCAGTTTGGTGCCTCTGTAAGTCCCATCCTCACCAGGAGTGTGTGGAAGTGCTGCCTGTGAGGCTTCTCTGTTCCCTGGGAGCTGCATTATATCTTACAGTTTTATTCCTTTGTTCACTATATTTTTACCCATTTTATTTTTTACCCATTCTCTCACAGCCCTCTCCTTTGGCTGAGTTATTCATTATGCACTAAACACTCTCTGTTGCAGGTGTCAGTTCTAAAATCATCCTGATTACTGAGAAAAAGGCTTGAAGAGCACTGTTTACTGCCATTTTCCGGGGCACTGAAATTAATGTGTGCTGGTTTCAACAAGATCTCATTGCTCTGGGAAGGGTAAATAGCCCAGTCACTTCATTATCCTGCTGCTCTGCACAAGTGCCGACGGAATGGAAATGCTTTCATTTTCCAGACTGCCCTTTGGGTGCTTGAGACAAATGCTTTCCAAAGCTGGGCCACACTTTCTTTTTATTTGTTTTTTTTTTTCCCTGTCAAACTGATGAAACTATAAATCTCTCCATCACCTGCTCCAGGTGAGCAGATCTCTTTTTAATGCCTTAAAAATACCAGGACAGCTTTTGCTGGTAGGTATTTTGCCAAGTCATTGAGGCTTTATTTATCTATTCATTCCTTTTCCCAAGAGGGTGTTTTATTCCTGACAGCATGAGTCAGGACAATGAAAGGTTTCAGTGAAATCTTCCAGCCTCTCCTGTGATGCAATATGGACTGGGATGAAGTGTTACCTTAGTCATACTGAAAATAAACCATTAATGCTCTTCCCAGCTACTTCTTCCCCCAAAGCACATCATTTAGGGAGCTCCTGGTAAGGGGAAGTGTGTTTTGTGTGCAAACAGGTTGTCAGAATGGGTTAAAAAAGTGTCCCTGGTCATGTTTTATGGAGAGAAAGCTTTTCTGAAGCAGAGACAGCAGCCGGCACTCTTGGGTTTTGTTCCAGCCTTCACTGACTCAGCCAATGCTGAGTCTTCTTGTGCATTATTTACACCACTTTTTAAGCAAAGCTCACAGAAATAGCTGCTTTACAGGGACATTTTGACTGAACTGTGAAGAGCTGGTGGCTCAAACATAATAATTACTTTGGGGCAAAATTTTCTAAGTTTCCTGTCGATCTTCCCAGCCAGGATTGGAAGGTGGGTTTATTTGGAGCGGGATTGCCCTTGTTTATCCCTACTCCCTGAGTGCCCAAGGCTGTGGGGGGGCTGGATGTTGACACAGATGTGAGGAGGATGTTGCAGATGTTGTGATTCTCCTCACTGTGGGTTCCTGTTTTGAACTGTCACAGGGACACAGCAGGGCCCACCTCGATCCCTCGTTGCCAGCCATGCAAACACATGTAAAGCCCGGCTTTCCTGGCCTTGCAGGGTTTAATTTCTCAGTGCTGGGAATACACAGTGTGTTGTGTTGGCCATGAAAGGTGGTGTGATGGCAAAGGGAAGGGTTTAGAGCATCATTCCAAGTGCTGTTATCTGCCCTAATCAGATTTTCTGCCCTTTCCCCCCTCTGGTCTTTTATTGCCCCGATGCAGAAGCAGTGGGGGCAGAGGAGCTGTGGAGCATTTCCAGGGCTGGAACCAGGCCAGGAGGGATTTCAAAGGCAGAGGAGGCAGCAATAAGCCAGTGGTTTTCCAGGGTTGGTTTTGCCAGTGAGGAATGCTGGAAAGCAATTATAGTTACCTGATATATCTCTTTTCTCCCCCACATCTGCTTAAATGTCACTGAACTTCACTGGGGTCAGGCCAGGCAGCTGCCTCAGTGCCCTGGGGTGTCTGTGGGTTCTGAAGGGACAGTGATGCTTCAGTGGTAATTTGGGAGGGAGGAGGAGGATTAACTTCTTAAAAAGCCATTTGCATAAAGGTTTGCAAAGGAGGGAGTGATGAGAGTGTGTTCAAACTGAGCAGTGAATCTGCACAGCTTGACTGGCCCCATCCATCTGCTGGGACAGTTCTGTCTGTTTAACACATTGCAGTTCATTTTAGCATTTCGGGAGGAGCTGGTGAGCCTCCCCAGACGTGGCAGGGCCCTCCTGCAAAGTTCTGCAGAGGAGCTGGAATTTCATGCTCGGGAGAACGAGAGAGGAGGTGCAGAAATCTCCTGTCACCATCGCGTGCCCACCACGGTCCTTGGCTGGGCAGGCCAGGGCTGGCTCTTGCTTTGCCTCACTCCTGCTCCTTTTCCCTGGATTCCCCAGGCTGACATTCCTTCTGCTGTGTGACTTCTGTCCCAGCTTTAGCTTCCTGCCTTCCTGCCCCAGGAGCAGCACCGGGTCGTTGTCCCTGGCAGAGGTGGTGGGGCAGTGCTGGTTAAACCCAGCTCAGGTTAAACCCAGCTCGGGTTAAACCCAACTCAGGTTCCTGCTCCTCTGCCTCTTCAGGTGAGGTGGGAGGTGACAGGAATGTCTGATCAGCACATGTTTTATGGGACTGGGCAAAATTCCAGCCTGGGAGCTCTTCTTGTTTCTCTTTATTTACTTTACTTATTATTATATGGTACCTGTCCTTTCTTATGCCAAAGACTTTCCTACCTGCTGCTTTCTTTTTTCTTTCCCCTTTTTTTTTTTCCCCTGCTGAGTCATTGCTCAACTCCCCAGAGATTTGTGTGCCTCCTCCCTGGAGTCCTGGCTGGGGTTGGCAGTCCCTCTGTGTTCCCTCTCGCTGCCCTGCCCTGTGTGCAGGAGCTGCTGCAGAGCCCGGCGAGCGGGGTGAGGGAGCCCCGTGCTGAGGGCAGGACGTGTCCTGTGCTCAGTGCGCTGTTGTTGCTGGGCTGAAATTATTCTTGTCCTTGTGCAGGGGCAGCTGGTGAAGGCAGGCACGTTATCCTGGAGCTGAGGGACAGGAAGCCTCGTTTGCTCTTGGTTTTCCGTGCCCTACACTGCTGGCATCTGCTGAGGCACTCACACACCTTCCGGGTTTTTTACCCTCTCTGATGCATTAGAGGGGTTCTCTGTTTGTTCTCTGAGTATCTTTTTAATCTTGACTTGTCTACAAATACGTAATTCACTTTTTTCCTCTTTGACCCTGCTTCCTTCTACCTTTAAAATTGATGTTTCAGGACTTTCTTTGCTCACCTGATGTAAAATCGGAGGTTTCTTAAACCCACAAAATTATGAAGCAATGCAATTAATACATTTCATTTTAAAAGGGTGATTCCCCCCCCCAATTTTAAAATGACCTTGTTTTTAGTCACAGGTTGATTCTGTAATTCTTACATTTTCTCGCTCAGAGCTTGCTTTTAAAATTAAACCACAAAACCTGGCCTTTTTTCTTCCCCCCCCCCCCAAAGTGTTTGTGTTTCAGATGCTTCCCCTCCAGTTAATTAGAAATAGCAACAACCAACAAAACTGTTCTTTTCTTCCTGAGCTCTGGCACTCCCAAGGGAGTAGGGTGATGGTGCATGATGCAGCATTGCATCACCCTTCCATGGCCGGGTCTGCAGCTCTGGCGTTTGCAGAGCAAGGGTGAATGTGCACGTTCTCTTCACTGAATATGAAGAGACACAGGTCGGTGTTAGGACGGGATCTGGGTCCAGTTCAGCAGCCTGGTCTCGTGAGTGGCATTGCTGCCCATGGCAGGGGTTGGAATGAGATGGTCAACCCAAACCACTCTGGGATTCTGGGATTCCACGGCCTGCAAAAGCCCCCACGAGGTTCACGGGGCAGGAGGTGGCCAAAGCCGGCAGAAGGTCTCTGAGGAGCGTGTTCAGATGTTCCCCATCCCCTCTCTGTGGAGCCACATCCCCCTGCAGCTGAAGCAGAGCCGTGCTGTGGCTGCTCCAGGGTTTCCCAGCCTGGCACTGGGATCAGGCCAAGGGCAGCTCCTGGGGCTGCACAAGCCAGTCCTTTTGCAGGTGGATGTGCTGCTGCTGCAGGGCGGTGTCTGGAGAGGGGGCAAACCCCTCTGCTGGCCCTCAGATGGCTGGGGAGGGGTGGGAGCTGCCCCTTTCGGGACAGCAGAGCCCTGGCAGGGCTCCTGAGGCCGCTCTGGAAGGCTGGTGGCCCCTCAGGCTGTCCCAGGAGCCTGGTGGCTGGGCAGAGGTGCCGTGTCACAGCTCTGTGGTGACAGTGCTCTCTGCTCCTGGCCAGGCTCTGTGGATGTGCCTCGTTGCTTTCTCTCCCCTTCCCTCTTTGCAAGAAGTCCCGGAGGCAGTGGGGAGGGGAGGGGGTGTGTACACCCTGTGCTCAGAGCCACAGGCTGGGAGAGGGCAGAGATCAACACTCTCTCCTTCTCTTCCCCTCCAGGAGTGTCCTCAGTGCCTGCTGTAGCTGGGCTGGGCCTTGTCCCTGCTCCATCAGGCTGCAGCATCTCGTGGCCAGGGCTGGGGGAGAGCAGAGTGTGAGCCTCTGCTCTGCACAGGAGGGTTTGTTCTCCCCGAGCCTTGGTTTCTTCCCCTCCAGATCCTGCAAAGGTGTTTGGTTTTTCCGTGCCTTGTGTGTGGTGAGGGGTTGGGAAATTGAAGTTATTTCCTACCTGAGGGCCAGGCCTCCTCTGAAACACTGGACAGGCTGAGCTGCCCGTTACTTTGGGGCTTGGAAAATGGGTGGGCATATTCTCTTTGCTCACCTCTTGTCTGCATGATGGAGACAGTCCTTGCCTTGGTGCTTTGTGGTCTCCTGGCATGCCCAAGCTCAGCTTTCAGGATAACTGGGGGCACTGTTTATTATCTGGAGTCCAAATACTCCGGGTTAGGCCTGGTGTCTCAGTGTTGTGCTGCTCTGAGCAGCCTTTAGAGTTAAAGGGGTTTTTTACGATGTACTATCTCTCCATTTCTCCTCCAGAAAAGCAAAATAACCTAAATTAGGCTGAAGCCTTGGCTAATTGTTCTTTCTCTATTCATCTCTGAGGCAGCAGGAAAGCAAGCAGCAGGGTTTCCATTCACAGCAGACTCTGCCAGCTCCACTGCCTTTGTACCAAAATGCACGGGGGTGGTGAAGGTAAGAACGGGCAGCAGTGGCTGCAGCTGTACCCTTGAGAGCTCAAGGCCTGGAGAGTGAGGAGCTCTTTCCTGTATATTGGGGGTTTTATTATTCTCTGAAAAAGGTACTTAACAATTGCAAATTACTTCAGAGGCCAAAGTAAACGCAGCAGGAACCTCAGGCCCATCTCCCCCAGCAGCCAGTCCCTAACATGCAGCTGCCCTGGGGCTGAGCTGCTCCTCCTGATGCAGAGGCTCAATTGCTGCCACTTCCATCCCCAGGAGGGTGTTGGGAGTGTTCCTCAGCCCTGCCCACCCAGGGCTGGCCGTGGGGAGTGCTTTGGTGTGGATCTCAAGTCACAGCAGAGCTCAGGCTGCAAGTGAAACTGAGTGCTGTGCACCTTGGGGTGGTTTGGGGAAACCTGCCTGGTGAGAGGGACTGGCTGGAGGGCTGAGGTTGTTACAGGTCAGGTTTTATGGAGAACTCCCCAAGTGCTTTTGTTTCCCTTTGGTGCCATCCCACTGTGCTCTGAGCTGCCAGAGCTCCAGGAGTGTCTGGACAGTGCTCTGAGCACAGGGTGGGATTGTTGGGGTGTTTGGGCAGGGCCAGGAGTTGGGCTGGAGATCCCTGTGGGTCCCTCCCAGCTCAGGGTGTTTGTGATTCTGTGACACCCCACTTGGCCCCCGTGGGAGCGGGCGAGGGCAGAGCTGGAGTTGCTCACTCCTCGAGGGACACCTCGACAAGGCAAAACTCAGTGTTCTCTTGTCACGAGGCCAGAACTTATTTGTAAGCACTGGGTTGCTGCAGTTTGACATCACTGATGTCCAGAATTCCGGTTCTTGGTTTGAAATGGCTGTTTTCAAATGCTGTTTGTGTTGGGCTTTTTGAAGAAGGGAGAGGGGAGAAAAAAAACCAAACCCAAGATGACATAAAGCATGTCAGAGTTCCTGAGAGGAATTGCTGTCACTGGCTGGGCTGCTTAATCTCCCAGGTTTGTGGGTTTTTTTTGCAGTTAGAGAGTGCTTCAGAAATGTTGATAGTGTTGGATGGTGTTTTTGCATTTGTGAGCACCATTAGTTTTGCTGCCTCTTAAAAAAAAAAAAAATCCAAATCATAGAACCTCCCTGTAGCTGCATTTTGCTGCAGATAAACATGTGTCTTGGTTAAGCTCCTGGAGTTTGTGAGGAGCTGCCAATGACAGTCGATAATATGCCCTTTTATATAAAATCTGCCTCCTCAGTTTGGTGCAAAACAAATGGGACCACATCTACTAAGTGACAAAGTTTGGCTCAGAGGCTCAGCTCCGTTTTTTTGTGTGTGTTTGGCCTTGTGAAGGTTGAGCCAAGTGGCTGCCAGGCCTGGGTCAGACCAGGGAGGACCCTCATGCCCTCGTGCTCCCACCTTGGGCACTTGCAGCTGCAGAGACTTGGGCAAATAACACAATTTTTGAATTATATCTCATGTTCCACAGGGGTTTTTTTACCATTTTCATACTGCTGCTATAATTAATGATATTAATTATTGTTATTAATAGTATTGCTGGGTTTATTTATCGTGATTTTTGCTTGCCACGCGACCCTGGAATTTCATCCCTCACCTCTAAAGCTCTGCAGTCTCTCCCTGTTTACTGCTCTGCCTTCCCACCTTCTTGCTTGGGGTTATTTCCTCCTCCCCCACTTTTGTGACCCAAAATGTCTTTGCAGGAGCCTCCCCGTTCTGTTTATCCTTGCTCTTTGTAACCTCGGACAATGCAGCTCAATCAGGCCTCTCTGGTGCTCTGCTGGATCCTGTCTGCGAGACACAAAGGAATTAAGGAGGAGTGTTGAAAAGCACCAGAGGTGCCTCCCCTCTGTCCCTGGGGGATCTACCCCTTCAGTTTCATTCCCCTCTCCCCTTTCTCTCCTCTCCAGGCCGCTCTCAAAGCTGCCCCGCCCCAGAGGGAGTGGCACTGAAGGGCGTGGAGGTTCCCTGTGGGAATATCGCTCTCCCACGTCCCACTGGATTCATTAATACCAACATTATGTTCCGATGTTTTCCCCTTGTATTATTCTATAGATCATTTTTATTATGTAGATACAAACCCTTTGATATTGTAATTGTGAAGTGCACGTTATGAAGACAAATGTGTTGGGCTTAATGAGAATGGATTGCCAATAAAAGCTGAAATAGAGGAAAGCATTTTATTATTTTATTTTTTTATTTTTTTTTTTTTAGCATTAGCCTTCATGGAAAGCTCTGTCAGATAGAGCATTCCACACACACAAAAAAACCCCTGGGATGGAAAGAGTCTGTTTAGTCTGCTGATAAAACACTGACTTCCTGAGAGTTGTGATTATTTGATTAAAAAAGGAAAACAAAAAAAAGCCATCTGAGATGGCTGGAAGGCCAAAAACTTGGGTGAGAAGATGAAGTGTAGCATGATGTGCACAGCAGAGGTGGAGCTGGCTCACAGCTGGAAACCTGGAAGCCCTTCTGGAGGAACTCAGGGCTTTGGACAACGCTCTCAGGCAGAGGGTGGGATTGTTGGGGTGTCCTGTGCAGGACCAGGAGTTAAACTCGATGCTCCTTGTGAGTCTCTCCCAACTCTGGATATTCTGGGATTCGTTTGCTTTGTCCCCGTGCTGGGTGGATCTGTGGCACTCCCCTGGTGGTGCCAGGAGTTGTGTTGCCTTTCCAGGCCCACAGAGGGGAGAAATACTTATCCTACAGAAAGGTTCTGTGAGGAATTAGGGCCACCAAGTTGATCAGTTGATTTAAGGAAAGGCTGAGAGGATTGGGATTGTTCAGCCTGGAGAAGAGAAGGCTCTGGGGTGACCTCATTGTGACCTGAAGGAGCCAACAAGAAAGATTGAGAGAGACTATTTGCAAGGGCCTGGTGGGACAGGACAAGGGGGGATGGCTGCACCCTGACAGACCGTGGGTTTAGATGGGATATTAGGAAGGAATTCTCCCCTGTGAGGGTGGGGAGGCCCTGGCACAAGTTGCCCAGAGAAGCTGTGGCTGCCCCTGGATCCCTGGAAGTGTCCAAGGCCAGGTTGGACGGGGCTTGGAGCAACCTGGGCTGGTGGAAGGTGACCCTGCCCATGGCAGGGGGTGGGACTGGGTGATCTTTAATGTTCTTTCCAACCTGAACCATTCCATGATTCCATGATTTCAGTGCCCCTCAGACCTGCATTGAACCGCCCTGCAGTGGTGGGGGGAGCATCCCTGTTCCTCCTGCCTTGCAGACAGAAATGGAAGCTCTTGCTGCACTAAAGGAAGGACCCAGGATTTGCAGATGTGAAAGGACTTGCTGGGTGTGACTGGAACACTGCAGAGGGGAGAAAACACCCCGTGGCCAACTGGAGACAGAGGGATGCAGGATCTCAGTGCCTGAGGAGGGTCAGGGTGCTGTTCTCCCCCTGAACTCAGCAAACCAGAGCAGTGTGCACAGAGGAGGGAGGCCTGGCTGTGCTGACACCTCCCTGGCCATGCCCACACCTCCCTGGCTACGCTCACACCTCCCTGGCCGTGCTGACACTTCCCTGGCCATGCCCACACCCCCCTGGCCGTGCTGACACCTCCCTGGCCACACTCACACATCCCTGGCCACGCTCACACCTCCCTGGCCGTGCCCACACCTCCCTGGCCACGCTCCAGCCCGGTCCCTGCTCACCTGTGGCTGCCAGAGTGAGCTCACTCGGCGCTCCCCGCCCGGGGATTCTCTGGCGAGCAAACAGATGGAAGGAGCCCTCTCCCCATCTGATGCAAGCACAGATTTAATCAGCTCACACTTCCCTGTTCCACCTGGCACAGACTCCGGGAAATGGATCTTGATTTGCGTCCTCCCGGCTCTCCCCACAGACTCTTGACATCTTTGTTGTTTTGCGACTTAACGGCAGCGATCGCAGCCCAGCACTTTGCCACCTGTCGCAGGGACAGCCCAGTCCCTCCCTGGCTGTCACACACGGCTCTGCTTTCTGGTTCTGGGGCTCTGACAGAGGGTGTGGAGCCAGGGGAGGCAGGTGGGGCTGAAACAGGTCGGCAAGGATTGCCGCTCCGTTGGCACTTTGTGTTGGGTGTCTGCTTTGTGTTGGGTGCTTGGTTCCTTGCCACGCTCCCTGCCTTTCTTCTCAGCTTTAAAACATTATTTAGGCTCAGCTTTGTTCTAAATGTTGCCAAAAGTGGGGCTGTTCCACCGCTGTAGGTGTTGCTGTTGCTTGCAAACTCCTTAATATTTGATGTCTTGCCTTCTTGAAACCCACCTCTTGGAATTGGTTACTGACTGTAAATCTGTTTTCAGCAAGGAACAGAGGAGGGGGGGAAAAAACCCCAAATACCCTCAAGGACAATATTAAAGCTTAAAAATAGTACTTATTTCTTTCTGAGGTGGGAAAATGAATGAAAGCCTCAGTAAAAGAGTTTTGTCACGTGGGAAGAGAGACCCCCAAAACACAGATCTCCCCAAAGGCTGCAAGGAGAGCAGTCTCTGTTTGTGGATGGGGAAAGTGAGGCACAAACCCAAGCTGATGGAGGAGAAGAGAAGCCAAGCCTCACCTGCTGTACACAGTGGCCTTTGCACACAGTTTCTTCCTGCTAGAAAGTAGATTAATTCATGTTACTTAAAAAAAACCCTCTGCATGTGAAGGGAGGAGGGGGGAAAGCCCCTCCCTGACTGTGCTGCCAGAGGTCTTTGTGCATCTCAGCAGAGCTGTCAGAGTTAAATCCGAAGCCAGCCAGTGGAGACAAGTAAACTGAGAAGTGAAAAGTATTTTATTAGTGTTCTGCTATTGATTTCTTAATGGCTTCTCTTCCTGGAAACCGGGCAAATATTTCCTCTGCTGAGCGGGTGCTTGGGGCAGGGGCAGGCAGAGGAGCACGGGGGGCCTGGGGGGCCACGGGGTGTCCAAGGATGAATCCCAACCTGCCACTGGAGAGGAGATGCCCTGTGAGGAAGTACAGAAACTTGGGCGAGGTTGGAATATCCAGTTTCCATCCTGGTGCATTCCTTCCCCCCTCGAACGTTCCCCGTTGTTTTAAGCTTTCAGAGCAGCAAGGGAAAAGAAAATCACTTTGCACTTGCAAATGATTCTGTAAACACCGACAGGCTGGGATGTGAGTGAGGTGAGGGATCTGAGAGAGTGAAACAGACCTGGAAGGGAGCTCATCCCTTTGCTGTGCCTCACCCAGCCAGTGGGAAGAGGATGCATTAAATACAGCTCTGTTGGCTCCTGCTTGATACTCTGAGCAGCCCCATTGCCTGGAAAGCTCAGTACCTTGTTTGCTCTGCTCTTGACTCCTGATTCTTCTCTCTCTCTCCACCTAATGTTTTTTTTCCAGGACTGTGTTATATGAATATCCTTGGCTTAATTTGCATTGCATTAGAAGAAAACGTTTTAAATTTCTTCACAGCAGTAGTAAATCTGACAGACTTTATGAAGCCATTATACCTGCAGGTATTTTATACTTTTAAAATACATTCTTGTCAAGCTATCTTAATTATATTATTATATGTACTTTTGAACTTGGATCCACTCTCGGGTGATATATTATGCTTCTGACAGTGCAGTCCTAAAAAGCTACAATTTATATCAAAGCTTTGTGGCTGAACAAAGATGTATCTATTATGGATTCGGGGGAATTTATTAATTTACTGTTTTGGAACACTTACTCATTGACAAAGCTCGCCAGCTTTACATTTCTAGCGGGCGATTGTTCCGTGCGGTGTTTCCGTGGCTTTGGGGGCTGCTGGGCCTGTAACTGAGGACTCAGGAGAGCAGCTGGAGGTACAGACTGTTGGAGTCAGTGCTTGGCTTTTATCTGGGGTCGAAGGTCACAGCATTATCTCATTCCTGTGCCGGTGTCCACAGTTATGATCCCCCATGGGTCATCGCCGGAGCTCTTAAGAGGACCTGCCCCGGCAAAAATGGACTTGAGCAAAGCTGTTCAGTGCTGGAAATCGATGGGGGTTGAGAACATGCAAGTGAAGTCCTTTGTTGCATCACAAACCCTGTTTGCAGGAGTGATTTTGCTCACAGAACTCACAGAATTCCAGAATCGTTGGGGCTGGAAGGGACATTAAAGATTCTCTCGTCCCACCCCCTGCCATGGGCAGGGACACCTTCCACCAGCCCAGGCTGCTCCAAGCCCCGTCAAACCTGGCCTTGGACACTCCCAGGGATCCAGGGGCAGCCACAGCTTCTCTGGGCAAGCTGTGCCAGGGCCTCCCCACCCTCACAGGGAGGAATTTCTTCCCAGTATCCACCTAAACCTCCTGTCTGTCAGAGTGAAGCCATTGCCCCTCGTCCTGTCTCTCCAGGCCCTTGTAAATAGGACAAGGATCCCTTTTTCAGGTGCCCCCACCCCCTGCAGAACATCCTATTTCAGATGTGTCCTACAAAGCAGGTCGTAGTTTTCCCGTCCTTTAGTGAAGTAACCAAGAATCAACTGTTTAGCAAGGGGGAAAAAAATGCTCCAACATCCTTTTAAAAAAACCTGTGATGCTCCAGAGCCACGAGGGCCTCCCCTGCTCCAAACTGTCACCTTAAAACTGGTGCTGGTGGGTTCTGTGTCCTGATCCAGGGAGTTGATGGTCAGTAAATGCTCCTTGAAGGGGAGGGGGATCGTTGGAGGGGGTGGTGTTGGTGACATTCCTCACTCCAGCTCGTCCTCACCTCGATGTCAGCCCAGTCTAATCTCGACTGGGGCTGGTCAGGCCCCCGGGGGGAAGTTCCCAAAGCAAACAAATTAGCCGGGTCGGATGTGACTCCTGCCGCTAATGAATGGAGCAATTAACACTTTCCATTTGATGCCTGTAATTGGAATTGGGCTGGGGCCCAAAAGCAGCTGAATTAATACGGGGAGGAAACCGCCTCGGTGTCACGGGGTGGGGGGGTGAGAAGTGAAAAAAAAAACTGGGCAGATGACCCACTAAGCAGCTGGGTGGGACATCAAAATAGGAAGCAATGCAGTTGGACTTGCCGGGTGAGGAGCAGCTCCCTCTTCCCAAGGAGTTTGTCCTGCCCATGGCCATCGTCCCCATGGAGTGGTGGACGCCAAAAGCAGGTTGGTCCTGACACAGCTGGAGCTCTGCTGGTGCCCAGGGTGACAAAATGACACGTTTTGCCCAAAACTCCAAGCCCTCCTGGCATCTCAGAAGCGCTCCTGTTCCCCCAAGGAGGAGAGAATGGGGAGGGGGAAAATGCCCACAAAAGCTCCCACAGGGTGGGCTCTGGAAAACCCCTGAGGGTTTGGGGCAAAGGAGGGTAAAAAGAAGGACTTGCTCCGATGTTTGGGGGTGAAACAGCACAGAAAGGGGTTTGTTGTGAGGTTCCCTCTAGGAAGGGCTCGAAATGCTAAAATTATACAACCACAAAATGGTCTGGGTTGGAAGGGACCTTAAGGACCATCTTGTAACCATATTGACCGTATTAAAGGTCATATCCCAACCCCTGTGTCGTGGGCAGGGACACCTCCCACTAGCCCAGGTTACTGGGAGGCAGCGGAATTCCCTCCTGCTGCCCAAATAAAGCAGGGGAAAAAATGCCAGGCCTGGCTCTCCCCACGCTGCCCCGACCCAGGAACAGCTTCATTAGAGCCAAAAAGGACTTCAAACTACGGCTCCCACCCCGTGCCATGGGTTGGGCGGTGGGCAGATGCTTCCCATGAACATCCTGCCACGTGTCCCGTTTCCAGAGCCCGGGGATGGTCTCCGAGCCACAGCCCTGAGCTGGATGAATTGGACACCTCCGGCCTGAGTGTCCCATAATTGCCTGGCACACCAGGTTTGTCCCTTATCAGGACAGGAAGACTGGCTCAGGAGGTGATGGATGCCTCTGTGGGCTGGGGGACCCTTTTGTGCCTCCTTGAAAGGAAGAAAATGGTCTTTTCCCCAAAACCAGGTGGTGACGATGTTTTGGGGCTCCCTCTGGTCACCCCCTCCCAAGTGGGAAATCCAACACCAGAGATGAAGGGTCGATCTGACAAGAACTGGGGTTGGAGGCACCACCTTGGTGCCCTTTCATCGCCTTCCCCTCCGTGCCCCAATCTCTGCTGCCATTACAAAACGCTGCAGCGAGGAGGGCCGTGGGTGTGATAAGAGATCTGCACATCCAGTGCAGGGCTCTTGCTCAATTTTGCCTTCCCTTTCTTGTTTGCTTCATCTGCCTCTTGCCTCCCTCGGTCAGACTCGGCTCCAGGTTGTGGTTTGTCAGAAAGACTCAGATTTTGGGGAGGGGGGGGGTGGGGGTGGGGGTTTCCCCCATTTTTCTTCCACTTTTTTCTGAAATGTCAGAGTTATTTCAAGGTAATAATTCCTGGTTTGCACACGCTGCTGGGACAGCTCCCATTAGCCCAGGTTGCTCCAACCAGGCCTTGGACACTTCCAGGGATGGGCAATCCATGGAATAACCTGTGCCAGGGCCTCCCCACCCTCACAGGGAAGGATTCCTTCCCAATATCCAACCTCAACTTCCCCTCTGTCAGTCTGAACCCACCCTCCTTGTCCTGTCACCCCAGTTCCTGATGAACATCCCTCTCCAGCTCCCCTGGAGCCCCTTCAGACCCTGGAAGGTGCTCTGAGGTCTCCACACAACCTCCTGGCTGAACATTCCCAGCTCTCCCAGCCTGTCCCCACAGGGGTCCAGTCCCTTTATCAACCAAAGGTACCAAACAGAGCAGTTGGAAACATTTCCATGCCCGGGACATTTTCTTTGTTGTGGCCTCTGTGATTTAAAGCCAGAGCAAGTTGTGTTAGGGTGAGCTTTGCCCTCACCAAGCTGCAGTGCTGTCACAGCTCACCCAAACTCCCCTTGTGGCACCAATAATTTCCCCACCAGCTCTGGAGGAACGAGGAACTGGGGTGAGGGAAAGAAGGAGGTGGAAAACAGGGTGTGCCCACGGCTTTGATGTGTGTGGCAAAATGCAGGGAGCAAAATAAAAAGTGAAACTGGGCAAGGAAGCCACAGCTGGACAACGGGACTGTTCGACTGCCAAAGCCACTGGTTGTTAATTATTGGGGGAAAGTTGTTCTGGTTGGGGTACAAAAACCTCCCCGTCGCCATCGTGTCGACATCCCTTGGCAGAGAGATAAAAGTCGCGGCAGGTGTTGAAATCAGGAGGAATCCTCCCAGAAATCCTCGCAGAAGGAGGCCCAGCCAAGGTCACAGGGGGGTTTAGCACCATAAAAAAGCGATTTCTCAGTGGAGAGACCCAGGGAGGGAGACCTGGCCCTGAGGAGAGGAGAGGATTGAAAGCTTTGATCCCCAAAAGAAAAGCAGGACCCAAGGAGTGGAGGCAGAAACTGCTCCAGATTAAAACTAATCCCTCATTTCCAGTTCCTGCACCCGTGTGACACCGAGGATTAGGAGGGAAGAGAGGGAGGCTGTGCCTTGGCTGAAGAAATGGGCAGTGAGGAAACGGGTGTGGAGAGGAAGTGAAACTGCGGGGAAGGAGAAAACCAGTTTCTGCTGAAGGGAGGTGGATCTGCAGCCTCAGGATGAAGGAACTGCCTCTGCCAGGGCTGAGGGCACCACCATGAACCACGGGTGGCATCAGTCCTGGCCACAGCCACACGCTCACCTCCTGTCTGAGTGCCTGTCGCACCCGAGTCTTGCGTCACCGGAGTCGTCTGGCACCGAGAGGGAGAGAGGGCAGGAGATAAAGCTGTTCTGAGCGTTCTTCCTGCCCTTCTCCAGCACCACTGAGCCCAGTCCCTGAAGGCCCAGAGCAGTTGTGGGCACGAGAAAGATTTGTTGTGCCCTGAGAGTTGCCCGGGGCGCATCCACCTCGTTGGAAAAAGTGTCCCCCCAGTCCCTGGATGGACATGGCAGGGAATTTGTGCTTCAGGCCATGCCATTGAGTGTTTTGCCAAATTAAGCTGCAGAGGGACAAACTGGAGGCTCAGGGAGAGGTGATTTACATCAAGGACCAGCAGAGGAAGGTCCATCCCACCCCCTCCCCATCCTCGCCCAAGCGCCCTGCGACGGTGCCACAAAACACAGCTGGGACAGAGAATTAAACAGGAAACCATGTGAGGGCTCCAGAAACTGCCCAGATCTCCCCTGGGCCTGGGTGTCAGCGACATCCAGCCCACCTGGTGCCCAGAAGTGGGGCCTTCTCCTCCCAGGCAGGACGGATGTGAGGATCACACACCTCTTTCGTAACCCACACGCATGCAAACGCACGAGGGATGTAATCAGGAGGTAAACGAGCATCATGAGAGCACTTAGGGCTCTGTGGCAATGCCACTCCACCCTGCTGGGGCAGCCCTGGGAGCTCCAGCCTGGGTGCTTCAGAGGGAGCCCAAATATTCAGTGCACAGGGGATTATTTGGAGGTCTCTGCATTAAAATCACTTAACAGGAGCTCTGACCCCAAACTGCCTCTGCAGGGGAGGGTTTTCTCTGGGGATGAAGCATCAGGCAGAGGTTTTAAAGCTTGGGATTCACTCCCACATTTGAGGCTTTGCCACTGGCACAGGTTGCCCAGAGAAGCTGCCCCATCCCTGGAAGTGTCCAAGGCCAGGTTGGAGCAACCTGGGCTAGTGGGAGGTGTCCCTGCCCATGGCAGGGGGTGGAATGAGATGAGCTTTAAGGTCCCTTCCAACCCAAACCATTCCATGGTTCTGTAATTCTATATCCCTCTCCCCTTTGCATAAGATGGAGACAACAGTTCTGCTTTGCCTGATTTCCAGTCTTGAGTAGCAAAACTCCCTTGGAAGAGGGACCTTCATTAGTGGGAAGGAGCTGCTTGTTGGAAGCAAAACACTTCTATAATCAACAGATGAAAGATCTCAGTGAGCTCAGCCAGGACTGGGACTGGCTTTAAAGCTAATTTCACGGAACGTGAAATGTAATAAATGAACTAATTAATTAATTTAATGTGAGCGTTTAACTTCGCTGGTGAAATGCAGGAAGATGTTCTCGAATTCCCACCTGGCTCCCCCCTCCTGTCAGGTAGCTGGAGAGAGTGAGAAGGTTCTTCCTGAGCCTCCTTTTCTCCAGGATGAGCTCTCTCAGGAGTTCTCCAGACCCTTCTCCTGCTGCTCCAGCCCCTCCATGTCCCTCTTGTCCCCAGCCCTGGACACAGCACTCAGAGTTCCCTCCCCAGGGCTGGGCTCATTTAGAGCACCCAAATCCAGCTTTGTTACCCCCCAACTGCCAGCACCCAAAATCCCAGGAGTCAACTTTTATGTGCCAGAACATGCTAAACCTCTCGCAGCTGCCTCCTGACCGCCCTTGATCTGCAGAGCGGAGATAAACAAGCTGTTCTAGATATGCTAAGTATGTGCTGCAACCACAGCCCTTAATTTGGTGCTCAGACAAACACCGAATCCCTTGACATCTGTTTCCCCTGCCCTACTTGTCTCCCTGCTCCAGCCACACCATGGAGGGGCTTGGACACCCCCTGAGGAGCTGGACACATCCAGGAGGAGCTGGATGGTCCCAGCTGGGTGTTTCTAACAAACATCACAGCGGTGTCGTAGGAAATGCTGCACCAAACCTTAGGAGGAAGGACTGGGTGGGGAGGGGAGAGGATTTTTATGTTATTTAACTTTATTTGGCTCTTCCCGCTTGGAAACTTCATCCTTGTCCCCTCCAACAGCCAGAGAACCTTGAGCAGCATCCCTTGGGAGCGACACTGGCTGAGAAACTTCCAACAGGTTTAATAAGAGACAGCGGGATTTAATTGATCCTGTTGAACTGATCCCATTAAGTTGATTTAAAAGATTTAATAATGGACTTTTTGGGACTTTTACAGCTGAAACTCTGCAGGTATCCCATGAAATGCCTTTTAGACGAGAGCCTTCAACAGAGGGAGAGGGTCCCTTGTCAGGTGCCACTGGTGGTGATGCCACCTCCCTCCAGGTCACCTTGGGGGGGTTGGTGAGGACGAAGGGCCCTGTCTGAGCTGCAGCAAGGGCAGAGATGAGATAAGGCTGAGCAGTCTCGTGCTCCAGGGCAGGAAGGAGGCACTTGGGTGGCACCAAGAATGGCTCTGAAATCATAAATCACGTTCCCCATTTCCTCAATCATCGACATCTGAGTGAAAGATCCTTCCAGCTCTGCCTGGAGCTGGAGGGTTTCCTTGGAGGAACTTGCTGCTGCTGTTTGTCACAGTTCCAGTTTGGCAGAGGAAAGGCATGGAAAGTGTGAGCAAATTATCCAGTTAAGGGATGAGGAGCTACAAGAGGAGAATAAAGAAAAACCCCTTTTATCTCTTAACCCGGGGGGGGCAAATGTAGTAAAATACCGAGCGCAATAAATTATTCCCTCTCAGCCTAAAAAAAGGGTTTTCCCTGTTCTGATGCTCCTTAAACAAGGTTTAAGGAGAACCTGTTGCATGTTTATCTGTCCATTGCAGAGATGGAGCCCACTGTCCTGTCACTCCAGGCCCTTGGAGTGAACAATCCCAACTCCCTCAGCTTTTCCACGAGTCCACACAAAGACCCTTCACTGTTTCTTTGGCCCTTTGGGTTCCCTCCCCCCACCCCGTTGCTCTGGAGGTCAAATCCTCCAGGGCTGTAAATCACCTGGAGCCTCCCAGCTTTGCATCACTGGCTCTGTTAGGCACGTGTTGACTTTTTATGGGGGAGCTCCAGCTCCTCAGTCCAACGTGTGTGTTGTCCCCACCGGCCCCGTGGGCGTCGTCACAAAGGTATAATACAGAGTTACAACACCGGGTTAATGACACGCCAGGGCCACGTCTGGGTGTTCAGAAATATTGGCTCCCACGAGAAATAAATTACCCTCATCCACAAAGGCAAAAGTGCCTCTTTTTTTTTCCACCTCCCTACCCCACTTTGTGTTTCCTTGCTGGAATGTTGGGCCCCTCCATAAAGGGGACTTGGAATTAAATCACTTGTTCATCCCCACAACGCTCTTCCCTGTTTCCTCACTTTGCTTGGAGTAGGTGGAGCCATCCAGCGATTTTAAACGGCAGCTGAAAACAAAAGAGGTGGTGGAAGGAAGGAAGATACCGATCTCCCGTGACAGAGCCCTAGATTATGCTAAGTGGGTAGCTGGGGTGGGGTTTGGCTGGTAAATAAATCAATCATCGTTTCTTTCCAAGAGGAGGACTAGACACCATATAAAAGTTCTCCCACACCACCTTCCCTCACTGCATTTGACTCCTTTCCACTGGTTCGTGCCGTGGGACACGGTAAGATAACTGGTGTTTCATGCTCTTGGTGGGATCTCACTGGGCTGGTGAGGCTTGGGATGCTCAGCTGGAGAAGGTGGGAGAAATAACGGTTTTGGGGGTCTCAGAGTCCAAAAATTCCTCTCTTGGTTTGCAGTAACTTATTTTTTTGTTTCCCCCCTAATTGTGTAATCACACAGGAAAAGCAACGTGGTGTTTGGAGCCCCCTTGGATTCAGCCCCTGGGATATCCATCCTGAGGAAAAAGGGCAGGGAAAAAGAGGGTTTTCAGGTTCTTAGCCAAGAGTGGGAAACGAAATGGAGCACAAAATGGGAGATTATTCTCCTTTTCCAGCCTTTTGTCTGAATGGGAAAGGGTTGGGAGTTTGACCACCTTTTTTTTTTCTTCTTCTTCTTGGAGAAGCCACTTTGCCCTCCAGCAGTTTGGACACCTCAGCTCAACGACCTGTAGATCCTTTTCATTTTAGAGCTGCCTGTCAGAGGAAGAGAAGTTATTCTGCCAGCAGAAGGACGTGGGTTGTGGGGGGATTCAAGTACCAAGGAAGTGCTCAAACCTCAGAGCATCCCTTGGGCACAGACACACATCAAACCCTTCAGAGTGATGACCTGGAGCTGCTTTTTTCCCCACTCCACCCCTTCCTTTGCATTGCTGATAACTTTTCCACAGGCTCTTCCTCTTCCTTCTCATTTTTAGGGAGAAATAAAGCACTCCCTGTGCTCCTTTGAGACGGAGACCGAAGAATTTCAAAGCTCAACCGAGTTATTGTTATGCAAATGATGACCTGTGTTCTCTGTTTCTTGTAGCTGTGGAATTTTAATCCCTATCCCCCGAAGCATTCCTTTCAAAATTCTCAAGCCACACTTGGATAAGGGTCATTCTGGAGCACCAGGGCCTCGTGGGCCTCTTGCAGTGTCACTCTGACAACCTGCTGCAAGAGGGAATTATTAAGGAATCGTTCTTGTTGTGCTTGTCCCAGATAAAGGAAAGGAAGTTAAATATGGATAAGGAACTTCTGTATGGAATAAGCTGAAAAACATCCCAGCTTTTCCTTTTAATTCATTCATTCCTGATGCTGAAAACACCTTTTTGCACCAGCTGTCAGGGCAAGCCAAGGCCTCGTGTGGACCCTGTGTCGACCTGCCATCGGGAGGGGGGATGTGGGGTGGCACAAGTAACCCAAGTTTCCCTCCCCCTTGGATGTTCTTCAGGCCTGTTTTTTTTCCCCTTTCTCTTGGAGGACTCCACCACATTTGGGACAATGGGTTCCCACCAGCAGAAGGGCGACGGCCAAGGGATGTCTGAGCAGTCCAGTGGATGCCACGGCGGCGGAGGATGCCATGGTGGTGGAGGAGGATGCCATGGTGGTGGAGGAGGAGGAGGATGCTGCCACAGCAGTGGAGGAGGATCTATGGGATACCAGAGCCAGGGATCGTCCTGCCACGGAGGAGGAGGCGGCTGCTGCGGCGGCGGTGGCGGTGGCAGTGGAGGTGGCGGTGGTATCATCTATCAGACTCACTGTGGAGGAGGAGGAGGAGGAGGAGGAGGAGGAGGAGGAGGAGGAGGAGGAGGCCAGCAGAGC
>JAWWES010000067.1:392280-405779 GCA_035583135.1 Lophotriccus pileatus
CCACTGTGCTCTGAGCTGCCAGAGCTCCAGGAGTGTCTGGACAGTGCTCTGAGCACAGGGTGGGATTGTTGGGGTGTCTGGGCAGGGCCAGGAGTTGGGCTGATGATCCCTGGGGGTCTCTCCCAGCACAGCCTGCTCTGTGATTCTGTGAAATGTTTTTTGATTGTTAAAGAGCCCCAGTGCTGGGGTGTTGGTGGTGCTGGTTCTGAATGGAAGTGGTTCTGAGCCACTGTGAGATGTGACCCCTGTGACACTTTATCAGGTACCACTTCTCCTTGTCACCCCTGCATCTTCCTGCACCCCTCCATGTCCATCTGCTCCTTCCCTCCCTCAGGAATAGGAGTGCCTGGGCAGGCTTGTCCCGGTGCTGTGTGAGCCAGGACACCCCACTCCTGTGTGATGCAGTCTGTGCTCTGAGAAATGATGGCAGTGTGGTTTGGCACATCCCCTGCCCCCGTGATCCACCTGCTGACATCTGTCCCCAGGGACAGGTGGAGCCTCCATTTAATTCCACTGAGCTGCTCAGGAGCTATCCAGGAGGAATAATGATGGTGAAATATCTAAGTGGCGATTTCTGGATGTAGAAAGGACTGAGCAACCTGCTCTTTGCTTTTGACATGAAATGGAGTGATAGTAGGAAGTGATAGGAGGAAGGCTGTTGTAAATGTGATGCAAGAGCCACCAGTCATTCTACACTAGTTATTTAAGTCAGAGTAACTGGAGCTACTCTTTATTTATTTGCATATGCTTATCTTTTATTATTTGTTCAGCTAATCAGGTTTTGGTGTCACATAGTTCATTTCCATTCTTTTCCATGTGGGAATTCACTGGCAATTCTGTTTTGGATGTTTTTTTCCCCTGGTTTCACCCACGGAGTGCCCCATGACCACATCCACAGTGGGGTGGGTACAAGGTGAAGCTCCAGGCAGGTGACAGCCCCCACTGAAACGTTTCAGTTGGAGAAAGGCTTTCCCTGGCTTACTGGACAAGTTCTAAATGTTGTCTCATGTTATGAACAGTTGTCACTTAACAGCATGCAAGGCTAATTGTAGCTGATTAGCTGATTGCACTTGATCATTCCATTTGCTGAAAGCATCATTTTTCCAGTATGTGCTTATGTGAGGAAAGACTAAATTTACCGTGGCTTTGCATTGGCACTGAACTCCAAACAAACACGGGATCAGCCCAGATGGGTGTCCTTGGATCTGAGTTAGGCCATGCTTTACCCTTCTGGGGGCTCCTTTGATCTGTGCTGGGAGCAGATGGGGGTCAGCCCTGCTTGGTGTCGTGGTGATGTTTGAGAACTCCAGCAAAGATCAGAGCAGTGTTTCCTGGGCAGTGGGGAGGTGTGAGGGGAAGGGCTGGGCAGAAAACAGCTGGATTTTAACAGGGCAAACAAAAAGAGGAGGTTGCAAAGGAACTGCAGGGAGCAGGTTTTGACTGGGAGCTGGTGAGATGATCCCCATTGGTGCCATTTGGGTTAGGAGGGGAGTGAGGCTGAGCCCTGTTGTGGAGTGTAGATCATTCCAACATTCCCAGGGGGAAGGAGAGGTCCAAAGGCAGGACATCCCAGTGCACTGCCCCACGAGAAGTTCCTGCTGATGAGCCCAAGTTCAGGCACCTCACCAAGGCAGGAGCAGCATTTTTTCCTTTCTCTGTTCTGTGTTGAAACCCCAGAGCTGCTTGTAGCTGTTTATTGCTGGTAAATAAGAGCTCGGTGCCCTTTTCCCTGGGGGCAGTTCTTTTTAATACTTTTATACTTGTTCCTAAATCAAACAAAAGAAGTCCAAGCTAGGGCTCAGTGATTCTGATTGTGCAGTGATTTCCTAATTCTTTTTCTCATACTGGTCAAAGTGAGGAGAGAAACCTATTCTAGAGGATTTTTTTTTTTATTGACTGTCACTGTGTTCTGAAAAAAAATGCCAAGCACCTCTAAAACAATGTCTTTTATGTGTTGCCAAATAATAGGGCAGGTTTGTTCAGTAATGTGTATGCAAAAACATGAGAATTCTGTGATTATTTTTATAAAGCTTTTTAATAACTAAGAACATGTCTCAGAGCTTGTAAAAGCTGAATATTCCAAGAACTTATTCTTTTCATAAAGTGCTTAAAGAAATGCCAGTTATGCAAAGCCTGAATGCAAATTCTCCCAGCCCAGTCCAACAAAGCTCCCTGGTTTTACATGTTCCAATCCCTTCCAGAGCAGGGAGTGCATTTCTCTGTACTCACTGATGGATTTAGAGATGAGACATAAAACACGACCAGTGAGGCAGTAAATGAAGCTGCCAAAAGCAGGGAAGAGCAGAACCAAAAGAAGGTGGGTCTGTTGACCCCCAGTTGTTCTCAAATGTAGAGAAGGTTTACCAAAGGTGTTTTGGGGTTGATCTTACCATGTACCTACAGAACCAGGTTTTGAGGAGAAGAAACGGGAAACTACTTCTAATCAGGCAAGATAAAATTTTTTACTCAGTATTAGAATAGGGATGAGACAACTTTTCTGGTTTATGGACATCAGTCCTACATTTCTGAAGTTTTAGCTCAAGACGCAGGTGAAACTTCTGAGCCTTGTAACATTCTGGTTAACTTGAGTGTATTTGCATTTCCATGGGAGTGCCTGTAACTCAGTGCCTGTTTTGGCATAAGAATTGACAGAGTTAGAGGAGTTACAGAACATTCTGAGTTGGAATGCTCACCAAGGTGAGAAGGGCTGCCTGTGGTCCCTGGAAACACCTTCTGGCTAAAATGGGAACTGTCCTGCCCAGACTTGCCCATTTGCCCACAGGTTTTAAATTCCAGGTGATCTGATTTTGCTGGTGCAACTTTTCTTTGACAGCTCAGAAAGTGTGGTTTAAATATTGTTGCAAATTAGTAAACAAGGTGTATATTTCGAAGTCTGCAAACTCAGTAAAACCCTGGAGCAAAGATAACTGTCTGACTGTATTGGAGCTTGTATTAAAGCATGTCCTGAGAGCTGGACCAGGGCAGGGAACCTGTTAATTAATCAATCACTGCAGTGCTGTTGGCCTTCTCTGCCTCCCTCTGCACAGGAACATTCACAGTGGAAGGGTTGACATGTCCACTTTGGCTTTAAAAAAAAATTAATCAAGTGATGGTGCTGATTGCAAAAAGATCTTTCTTTAAAATTTCCTATATTTCATTTTTTAAAAGTTTTTTAAGTGTTCTGTGTTCTTCACTGAAGAAGAAAGGCTAACACAAAACAAAAAAGAGATTTTTGTCTTCCTCAGAGTAAGAGATTTCAGCCAGCTCAGAGTCTCACTGGACAGGTGGTGACACAGAGCAAGCGGGAAGGGATTTGTTTTGTTCCTTAAAAAAAAAAAAATTTAGTAAGAACAGAAGCCCCAGAACTAAAAATACGTGTGAAGTGGGTTTGGTGACCATGCAGATTGGCCTCTGGAGCTGAGTGGCAGGAATTGGGTTTGGGGGTCCCACTCTCCCTTTGACTCCAGTGCATTGCTCACTTCCAGCTCAGCACTCCTGGGTGCAGGTGAGCACCAGGCTGAACTGGGAATTTGAGCACTGGGAAAAGCAGAACTTTGGATACTCTGAGGTGTTTTAGAACAATCTTTGTAGCTGTAATTTATATGGTTCAGTTTTCAAATAGTCACAAGCAGTAAAATGGAATTAATCTGTCTCTGTAGCAGTGCTGATCCTGCTCAGGTCTCTGTTCCCATGGCTTGGAGATTTCAAAAGAGAAGATTTCCTCCTGTATCTGGGCACATGGATAAGAGTGCCTGTGATTCCTGACGTTCCAGGAGAGGTGAATGTGGACTAGGGAGCGGCACAGCACAGGGAACTTGGGTTTATTTCTCCCCCTCTCTCCCCCAGCCCAGCAGTTCTCAGGAATCCACACAGCCCAAGGTGAAGAGCACTGCTCTGAGCCCCTGGAACGGGGGGATCAGCACAGCCCTGGCAGCGCAGGGACACACCGAGCAATGCAGAGAAACAAAACGCAGTCAGGGCTGCGCTCGGGGCTCTTGGAATGACAGTTCATCCCAGGGATTTTTGAACTATTCTCTCACTGTAATGTACTGTCACCCCCTTGGTTTTCCTTGTGCAGTGCCTTCCCAAACCATTGAATTCTGGACGAACTTCCATCCAAAGTAGCAGTTACAGCTTTGAGCCTGGTTCTGTCAGTGGCAGCAAGGCCTTCAGTTGTGCCAGGCTCTCAGTCTGTGGTCGAGGATTAAACACAATCCATTTAGCATTTGTTTATTTACGAGGTGGGCTCGGCACTGACCTTTTACAGCTTCAAAATGCCTGCAGAAATCTTGTTTTCTATAGTGCAGGTGGACATAATGTGATCATGAGGGTGTTGACAAAGCTGATTGGGAACACGGGAAATGAAATCCTCTCGCAGGTCAGCGCTGCCAGCCTGCACTTCCCAGCTCCTGCCTCATTTTTCCTGGGTCTCTTGGGCTATCTCGGCTTTCCACACTGCATGATTATTTCCCCCCCCCTTTCCCATGTGTTGGTTTGAATTCCATGGGCACAGAGTTTACTTGGAAGACTGGGTTGGGGGGATGGGGAGGTTGTGCATTTTGGTTGTTTCCCATCTCCCTCCTGGCATTCCCTGTTTTTGTGTGTGTGTCTGTGGTGTGAGTTTGAGGTCAGAAATGCAGATGTATCGGTGTTTCTCACATGATTCCAGCTTCTTGCCCAAGCTTTGGGTTAAATCTCAGTTATTTCCTTGGGGATGACAAGGGGCAGCTCGTGACACATGAAGACTTCTCTTAATTCCATTGTCATACCTTGGGTGGTGCTTTACATCTTGATCAGTTCATTTTAAACCCTCTAAAACAGGGTTTTCAAGGTATGTCTCTGTTGTTTCACTGTTGGATTGCAATTCCAAGCTGTGATTGATAGCTCTGGGGTTGAATATTTATTACATTGGGAAGGATGGGATGCTCCACCCACGCTGGGCTGGGTTGTTTTGAACTTTTGTGCAAATTATTTGAGCAACATAAACACTGTTTTTTATCAGATAGGGTTTGATTTTCAATCTAGAGTGGTGTCAGCACAGGCCTTAATTAAATTGTGGCTTTTTGGGTAAAATTTATATATCTGGGAACACATGACTTTCTGGGGGGCTCTAAATCCTCCTGAATTGTTCTGTGGGGCAGAGCTGTGCTCTCCCATCACCACAGCAATCTCCAGGCACAACAAGAGGGTGATAGAAATAATAAATAAACTAATAAATCAGTTTTCCTCGGCTCTCACCCCTTAAATTGGGGTCAGAAAGAAAAGCCATTGCTGGCAGAAGCAGTGAGGAAGCTGCAATCCCTGATGTCCCCACGGAGGAGCACGACTTAAAATCACATTTGGCATTTAATTTAGGGACTACAGAGCCAGTGCAAAAGGGGATGTGTCAGGCACACAATTAACTCTGATATGAGGCTCTCAAACCATGGGCCACCTCGGGGAGTGATTTGTCACCACCCTCCCAGAGGGGATCTTTAATTGGTGTGTCATGACATCAAATCCGTGACAACTGTGTTATTGCTGCTGCCCTGGGCCAGGGAACCCAAATGAGGGGAACAAAAGCTCCCGTTGGAATCACACAATGTTTTAAGAAGTTCCATCCGTTCTCCTCCCTGTTGAATTTGAGGAGCTCTTTCCACAAACCCACTTTTTGTGATTCCTTCTCTCTTGTTCAGACAGAAGTGTGGAAATACATCAGATTGTGGATGTGGGACTCCTTCAAACCCTCAGGGAAAGTTTGTGCTGATCTCTGGTAGGTCTTTCCTGCCTCATGAGACACACTCAGTGTGTGCAGGCAGAGCTCCACAAGGCACCGGAGGCTTTCAATTCCTGATAAATAAACATGGAAATAAATGAAGGGACCAGTTAATTGGATTTGAGATGATGGAAAGGGACATCAGATGTTTTCTTGATACAGTTGTGTCATGTACAAATGTACAAGTTCTGACTAAATTAATCAACTTGACCTACCAGAGAACTTCAAAGGGGGGTGTGAAAGGGGCTGGGCCTCGTGTGAGATGCCCTGCAAACATTTGTTCTGGTACATTTGGTTCTCAATTTACAATGAGGAAGGTTCATTCATCTGCAGAGACATTGCTTAATGGCCTCCACGCAGCCAGAACCTTTATTAACATCCCATTTCATGGGAAGGGCAGAGCTGCTGAGCTCTGGAAGATGTGGCATTTTAACTAAAATGGTGTTTCTGTTCTAATGGCTGGGATTACGTTTCATTCTGACTTCTCACTCATCCCCAACTCCCCTGAAACACCCAAATGTGGGTGTTACAGAGCAGCTTCTTCAGCTTGGCTGGCCTTTAGTGTTGACAAGGTCCTTGTGGCAGTGCTTTGTGGAAGTGCTCCTTGGTATTTTCCCTTCCCATGAAAGAGAATCCTTGGCACAAACAAGGTAATTGCTCTGTTACACCTGACACGTGTGGTGAATTTATTTGCTTTGAAAATTAAATGATGCCAAATACATGCAAAGCATAAAGAGGTGTGAATGGGATTATGCCTATGTACAACATTCCAGGCTTGGCCTGGGATGAGGGCAGCATCTTCCCAGTGTCAGGAAAACTCTTCCCCAGCTCTTGCTCTGAGCTTGACATGCCCAGGGGAAACAGTGTAAAAAGCAGGGTGTGTTGAGAAGCTGCTTTTCCTCCTCCTCTTCCCCCTTTCTGGCCCTTTTCCTGCCCCTGTTTCATTGCTGCAAGTTCACACAGGTTGTTTTCCTTCCTCCAGGGCACTGCTGGGCAGGGAAAAGCCACCAGACTTATCTGTGGAGGACTAACATTACCTGCAGCATCTCCAGCCGTCCTTGGGCTCTGTCTCAGATGGCTTGGAATGAAATAGTTGCTATTAAACATTAATCAGGGAGCACAGATGGGTATCAAGTGCTTAGAACTGTGGCAGGGAGAAAATCTTCAAGATCATTTCCAATATTTCTGTGATGGGATGAAGTATTGAATTTCCAGTAGTAGTAGAATATTCTGGTAAGGGCTCAAAGAATTGACTGCTCTAAAGGTGCAGTTTACTTCCAGCAAAAGTCCAGAAGACCTTCCATAGGAAGAATGATGGGATTATTCCAGGATCTTGGTGGGAAGGGTTTGGGAAGAGTTTATTATGGAGTTTTAGAGACATAAACAGATTAAAGGAATAATATGAGTAAGTTGATTGTAGTGTTTGAAAAGGACTGGGTGCTGTGCCATCCTGTCCCTGCAGGAGGGGGGGACAGCCCTGAACAGGGCCTGATTCCCAGGATTACAGAAAATAGGACATGTTATCCTCTGCACTCCCCAGCACAGCCAACAGCACATTTCTGAGGAGGGATCCAGGGGGAATTGCCAGAAGCCTGAGAGGCTGTGGAGTGAATCCATTTGTACTCTAGAAAGTGCTGATAAAGATGTAAATGCAATCTCATTATTTGCCAGTCTTTAAACTGAGGCAGCATCTGATAAGCTGGTTGTTTGAACTGTGCTGTGCAAGGGGGGCCCTGAGCACATCACCCTCCCTTACCTTCCATCCCAGTGGAACTGCTGTGGGATAACTGGTTTAGAATCTTTAATACAGCTGCAATATGGCCAGATCCAAACATCTCGAAATCCTCAGGGAAGCCTTACTGAACCTTTTTCAAAATCATGAGGTTGATTTAAAAAAAAATAGGGATTTTTAAAATCAAATTTAAAATTATTATAATTAAAATGTTTTGTTTTGTTTTGTTTATCTTTTGCTCTGGAGTTGCACAACCTGGTTTTCTCTGCAACCAGCAGGTTTCACCTTCTACCTTGAGTTAAAATAAGTGGTAAAGTACTGAGGGTGTAAGAGCCAGACCAGATCTCCCCCTCTTGATGAACAGAGGAGAAACGGAGGGACCACCACTCTGAGCAGCAGATGTTGAGGTTTTCAGCCCCAGACTCATGGAGCACACACGTTGCAAAGGTGCAGGTGTCCTGTGTGAGCTGTCACTCAGCTCTGTGTTCCCAGGCAGGTGTGTCCATGCAGACTGTGTGCAGCTCTGTACAGCTCTCACAGGCTGGGTGTGGGGTTTGGGGCAGGGGATGGTTTGTGTCACAAACCCAGCGAGCAGCATCGTCATGGGGGGCTGTGATTTTTGGCTTTGAGGCCCATCTTCCCTGGGCTGTGTTTTTTCTTGGAGCAGGAATGTGATCACAAAGCTGGGTGTAAAATGCAGTGGGATATAACTGTGTAACTCAGCCCTGCCGTTACTGGGAGTGTTAATTACTCCATCCTTAACCCTCTTGTAGAGCACAAAGGAGAGTTAAATGCTTTGGCCCCGTGTCAAGCTGCACATTGGGGTTTCAGAACTTCAAATCTTGGATCTGAAGCAAAGGAGTTTTATGAACTGGCTTTCAGCAGTCAAGTGCTCCATAAATCAGCAGAGTTAGAACCCAGCCCTGCTCTTCTGCCCATGGGTTTGCACAGCTGATTATCAGCATGGTTATATCCTAAATAAATTAGGGGGGATCTATTAGTGCAGTGAAAGCCTGCCTTAATATCAGGTTTAATGAAACCAGGATGGGTAACACCAGCCTTTGAGCAGGGCTTTGGTGCCTCAGGTCTGAGCCATAATCTCTGCCAAGGCACATTTATATGACCAGAAATTATATATATATAGGGAGAGAGAGGGAGACAGAGACAGAATGTGTGCTGTCATAGGGAGGGCTGAGGGGCTTTCATGAATTCTTTCTCAGTTTTGATTTTGAGCCTCTGATCTCTGTGCAGGCTTGAAATATCCTTCACAGGGTATTTGAAAGTTGGCCCCTTATCTGAGGGAAAGTTTCCCTTGCTCACATGAGGCTGATTGGAGTGCTGACCCTTCAGATAAGATGGGGAAGGACTGTGAGAGTTGATGGCTCAGGCCTTGGGCTGTGAATTTCGGTTAAGATTTGGAAGCTGCTGCCCCACTGGAGGCAAAGCCTTCACTGACAAGGAAGGAACCAGATGTGTGTGTTTGTTTTTCCAAGGCTCCTGTGTTTGCTGGGCAATAGGAGCCATTTCCCTGGATCGGACTGAAAATCCTCGGTGTTTTCTGTGTTGTGAGACTTGCAAATTGTGCAGTGATTAAACAAAATTACCCATTGATTGGTTGGGAAGTGCAGATTTCCCTCCACCAGATTTACACTCTTGTCCTGCTTGTGTGATGAGGAAGTCAGAGGAGCTCTGGGGACACTGAGATTCCTGGGTGTACAAAAGCATTTACGTTGTCCTGTAGCTGAGCAGCTCAACGCGCTGGATGTGAGACTGCTGAGAAACTGTCACTGAGTATCCAACCTGCTGTCCTCCTTTGCAGAATGATGAAGTCCTCTGTCCATCCAGAAGAAGATGACTTTGTGCCAGAGCTGCAGAGGAGCATCCACCCCAGGGAGAGGCCGGACTGGGAGGAGACGCTCAGCGCGATGGTGAGAACACCTTGGCTGTGCTTTGTTGCTTCCACTTCCGAGCGCCCGACTCTTCCATCCCACTTACACATTTGCATTCCCCGAGTTTTTCAGCCTTTTAAATGGATTGCACAGTACTTTGAACAAGCCCAAAATGCTTCCCTTCATCTGGCAGCGTGTCAGGGAGAGGGAAGGAGCACGCAGGGCTCCTCTGCCCTGTTAATACGTGCCCCAGAGCAGGGCTCGCGGCCAATTAAAAGGTCCGCGATGTCATAACGATTTTCAGTCTGCATTAACCTCTTTTTCAGCGAGACTTCTGAGCATAAAGGCAGCTCCTTGTAAAAACATGCTCTTTGAGGCATGCAGCATTGTGGGAGGGTATGATTTTAGCAAAATGCTGGCTCAGTCCTCAGGAATAAAAGCTCAGCCTGAGAGCAAACCTGCCATCAGAGGGAGCAGAGCTGCAGCAGAGTGAACACAGAGGTGCTGTTCTGCTCACAGGCACTGGGCCCAGACAACTGGATTACCTTAATATACGTGTTCTCTTCCTAAATGAGTGAGTGAAGTACCTGCAGTTCCACCCCCCCAGCTCCCTCCAGCATTCACTGAGTTTAGAAGGTCGGATGTTATTTCATTGGCAGCCAAACAGGGCAATCAGATGAGGTGTTTTGGGAGGTCCACTCACCTCACAAAGCTTGACCTGCGTTGTTTCAGCACAGCAGTGTCTGAAAGTTGTGTCTTGCTTGGTATTTTCAGACTTTCCAAATTGCCTCATTGGCAAACTAAGCTGGAGGGGGAATTGCCATCTGGGACAGGCCTTGGATGGGGAAGGTGTGACTATTCCAGGACAGCCTGGGCTGAGATCACTTACTGAGAAGGGCCACCACTGACAATTTCCCCCTGTGTTAGATCCTGGCTTCAGCCTGGCAAAACCATCTGCTCCCTGCTTCTGGAATGCCAACAGCAGGAGAGAGGGGCTGGATGTGGCTGTGCTGCAGGACAGTCAGACCCACCTCATGCCTGGGGTTACCCCAGTGGGTTATTCAGAGTTTAAAGCACTGTCAATACCTGGCTGGGTCATGTGGAGTGGATTTTGGAGGAGCTGTTTGTGCAACATTCAGAAGATGGGATAATGAACTCCCTTAGAGCCAGGGATTCTTTGAACAGAGGGGCAAAGTCCTATGGTTTACTCTTTAAAAACATCATCAAACCATATACAATTCAATGGTAATATCTTCCTCCAAAATTTATTTACAAGCCATAAAAGGCAACCCAAAGCATAGACTGCACCACTGGTTCTGTCTCTGGTGTCTCTGTGCTTGTGGCCCTGTTTGACTCCTTGGTTGCCCACTGTTCATGTTCATTGAATTCCAGACTGGTTTCTGTCGGGAGGGACCTTGAAGATCATCTTGTTCCACCCCCTGCCATGGCAGGGACACCTTCCACCAGCCCAGGTTGCTCCAGCCTGTGTCCTGTCCCTCCATCCCTTGTCCCCAGTCCCTCTCCAGCTCTCCTGGCTCTCCTTTAGGCCCTGGAAGGGGCTCTCAGGTGTCCCTGGATCCTTCTCTCCCCCAGGTGAACCCCCACAGCTCTCCCAGCCTGTCAGTTTTGAATTTTTGCCGTTTTCACTTCCTATTTTCCCCCCTCCTGTGCGGATGTTTGTTCCTTCACCGCACCTTGGCCAGCAGTGAGTCTGTGCCTGCTGTGTGGGAGCACTGTCTGTTCTGATCAGTGTGGCTGCTCCCAGCTGGCTGCTCAGGCCCCTGGAGCCAGGAGTGTGCTGGAAGTCAGGGCTGACATCTCTGTGACTGCAGCCCCCAGGTGTGTCACAGACATCAGCCTGTAATTCAGTGCCCCCTCCTGTGACACAAGTTACCTGGCACATCTCATTTGCTGTTGGTTTCTGGCTCACTGTTGATTTACAGTGAAGGGAACCCTCCCTTGTTGGAGGTTGTTGTGCCCATGGACACTGTTCAGGGTTGGCTTTACACTTCGCCCTGCACAGTGTTCCTCTCACAGTTAATTCCTTGACAGTCCCAATTCACTAATTCTTAACTATTTCACAATAGTGGAACATTCTAACTATCATAGCCTATCTATCCTGTATCTGTTATATCCTAACTATCCACTGACTCTTCCACAATAGTCCTGATTCACCAGTTGTCCTATTAATTCACTATTTAGAACATGTTCTCTCACACAGCTCAGCGACAGCAGTACCAGAACTGAACAGTGCACTGTGGAAAAGAGATTTCGAGGGTGATAAACAGGAAAACTCACATTTTGCAGCACAGTGCTTTGGTGTGATGAGAGACAGGGTGAAGCTACTGAACCTGTATTTACAGTGCCTTGGATTTGTGCTCACAGGGTTGTTTTGACCTCAGGGTCCTGTGAATGCACTGTAGATATGGAAAAAATCCTCACTTGCTCATGTTTACTGTGCTGAGTGAATCAAATTTGCTCTTTCACCCTCTGCCCTGTGTCCAGCCAGAGGTAATACTGAGCTGTAAATAGTTGCAGGACCTTGTTCAACACTGTCACTGTTCTCTGTTTCAGCAGCACATCTTCAATATTCTGCCTTTTTCCTGATCATTTTAAGCCTGAGATTTTTCCCCTCCCTCTGCTCCTTCACACTTTTAGCAGCTTCTGGTTTAGCCTTGTCCCAGAAGATGCCCCTTCTGTGGGTCGTGACCATCCCAGAGTGCCAGAATACGTGGAATTTTTGGTTAGTGGTTGTTGAAGTTGCAGATCTCAGGTTTTGGTGGTGTCTGAAGTTCCAGCCCCCGGGGAATGGAGGGTTGGAGGAGTTGTTTTCTCCCCTCCCTTGCTTCCCCTGGCACAGCTGCAGCCCTTTGTCACCTCCCATGAATGTCCCCTTCTGCCAGGTGAGCAAGCACTGGGACAGGTGACACTGGGAGAGCTTGGCAAGTCCTGACACAGGCGCTGCTTCTTCCCTTGTCTCCCAGCCTTTGCCTTTGTACCTGCTTTTGTGCTTTGGGAAAAGGCCATTTATTGCTCACAGTTCCATGAACACACACAAGTCATCCCTGCTCTTCCCTCCCCTCTTATCCACAATATTTTTCGAAGTGCTTATTATTAATTGATGTGAGTGCTTTGTTTCAAGAGCTTTTTCTTAACAAGAAATAAATGGAAGGTCTTTCTGAATGCAGGGAGGTTGAAAGACCTCCTGTACTGTAAATAAAAGTGACAGAAACTCTATTTTTAATATTTCTGTCATTGCCAGTTCATTCTGGGCACCTGAGCTTTGGTCCTTTGTTGGATGCCACTTTTATTGTATTCTTTATGCTTATTATTTGTATTTTCATTTGCTTCTTAAAACTGCTTGTTTGGTGTTTGTGGTTTAGCAGGATATGGACTTTCTAACATTTCTCTGAGACAACAATGTTATTTTAAAGGAAAGGGGTCTCTTTTCCTTGTCAGGCCCTGCCGAGAGCTCTGTTTCTACCTTACAAGAAGTGAGGTTGTGAGAGAGCTTTTCTGTGCTATTTCTCACAGGAGCCTGCAAACAGCTGTCCCAGCCTGCATTAATTAACACAAATGGCCATTTGTACCCAGTGCTCCCTTTGCCCCGTGTCAGTGACCTCCTGAGTCACTCCCGTCACTCTTCACCAGGTCAGTAAGTGGGGGTGTTTAAAAGCAGTGAGCCAGCAGCTCTGCCCCAGCTGTGCTCAGGGACACCTCAGTCCCCACTGCCTTTGGCTTCCACTTGTCTCAGTTTTGTGGGGTCGTGGATTGAAACAGTGAGACAGGTACAAAACTCTTGATTTATGCACCCCCTTGAGATGGTGCTGCCACAGAAAGGGGCCCCTGGGGCTGTGTTGGCCTGACACTGCAGATGAGGAGAAAATACTCACTCCGAGATAGGAATGGGGTTTCTTTCCTATATATATCAATCTATCTCTCTATATACCTGCTCTTCAGAGGCCCCACCTGAGTGGTCTGTCCAGCTCTGGGGTCCCAGCATAAGGAGGACATGGAGCTGCTGGAGAGAGTCCAGAGGAGCCCTTGGAGCTGCTCCCAGGGCTGGAGCCCCTCTGCTCTGGAGCCAGGCTGGGAGAGCTGGGGGGGCTCACCTGGAGAGGAG
>JAWWES010000067.1:413346-423945 GCA_035583135.1 Lophotriccus pileatus
TCAGCCTGGAGAAAAGGAGGCTCAGGGGGGACCTTCTGGCTCTGCAACTCCCTGACAGGAGGGGGGAGCCGGAGGGGGTCGGGCTCTGCTCCAGGGAACGGGGACAGAAGGAGAGGGAACGGCCTCAAGTTGCAACGGGGAAGGTTTAGTTTGGATATTGGGAACATCTCTTCACTGAAAGGGTGGTGAAGCATTGGAAGTGGCTGCCCAGGGCAGTGGTGGAGTCACCATCCCGGGAAGTGTTGGAAGAATATATGGATGTGGCACTTGAGGACATGGGTTGGTGGTGACCATGGTGGTGGTGCTGGGTGATGGTTGGACTTGATCCTAAAGGTGTTTCCCAGCCTTAACAGTTCTGTAATTCTGGGATCCGTCAGGGACAGACAGGCAGCTGGTCTCCCAGGATGGCTTTAGAGCAGAGGATTTAGTGGGATCCACCTGCCCCACAGTCCCTGCAGGTATCTGTGACAGAACACTGAAGGTCTCAAATACTGTCCTGCAAGCGGAGTCTTTGGTGGGCTTTTGGTGGGAGAATTCCTTAGTTCAGGAGAGGTCGGTGAAAACCCTTCCCTGGAGAGCTGAGAGGCCTGAGGGTGTTGATAAATGAATTCCCTGCGTTCTGGAGCCAGTTCTGGTTTGGTTACCAGGTCCCAGGTTGGTGCAGCAGTGACACTGAGCTGGGAAAATGGGACTGAACAATTTGCATAAACAGATTTGCTCTGCAATTACCAGGGTTCCTCAGCACAGCCAGGCGTGGAGAGCAGGCAGGGGAGAAGCCACTGGTGATGCCAGGTAGCTGATTTTCAGATGTAAATAATCCAGCTGTTTCAAAATGATTTTTAAAATGAAATTCCCGTGACACAAAGCACAAAAAATGACAAATCTCATTTGGAGGGTTTTGTTTGTGTTTGGAGAGGAGAGTGATTTAGGGTGACATTCTGCATGTCAAGTTTGGGATCAAAACAGGTGCGAATTAGGGGTAAATAAAGTGTGGTTTATGTAGCTGTGTATCTTTGGTTTGAATGGAAAGGGGCTGTGGTTATTTAGGAGTAATAGGGTTGCTAAAATTGCAATAAGTTTCTATTTTGGTATCTGTCTCCTCATCAGGTTTTTTTCTGGTGTTGGTACCTCCTCGTAAAGATCTCAGCTTGCACAGGATCAGTTCTGCCCTTTCCCCTCAGCTGTGAGCCTTGGAGGACCTTGCTCTGCAGCAGAGTCCAGGGAGCTCCAGTCTCACTGGGAAAGTTAATTAGTGTATTAATTACTGCATCTCATTGTGGGCCAGTTAAATGGACACAGACTGCTGGAGAGGGGACAGGCAGAGCTGTCCTTCCAGCACAGTTTGGACAGAGCTCAGCTGGGAAGAAGGGGATAATACAAGTTTTTCCCAGAGAGCTGCTGGCATTTGGGGCTCTGGAGGTGTGAGCTGTGCCCACGCAGTTTGAGTCACATCCAGGGTAGTCTGTGCCCACTGCTGCAAACTGGCTCAAAGCCCACGTTTTCTGTCAGATTGTTTATCCATTTTTATATCCCACCAGCTCCTACTGCTGATGGAGGAGAAAAACTATTTTTCTTCCTACAGAAATTCTGTTCCTTTAGAAAAATCAAGCGAGCACATCCAGCTTTGCCTTAAAGCAGCTTATGGGAATGGCACATTTATTCCTCTAATTAGTTATTTTCCGATGTAAAAGACCTGTAAGGTTTATTAAACTGGTGATCCTCTTAATGCTAAAATTCACAATGAGGCTCTCAAGTGTCCTGTTACATCCTGGAGTAATTGTGTGCTCAGTAGGAGACAGGCAGCCCAGGACAGGTTTATTGAAGGGAATAAATATTGTCCTTGTTTTCCTTTGGTGAGGGCCATCCTACAGTCAAGGGAGAAGTGGTTGCTCCTGCAACCTGGTGAATTGTGTGCAGAGAAGGCCACCAGGATGAGTTAAAGGAATATCTTTTTGTTCAAGGCCTGTAAGAGGAGGAATGCTGACATGCCTTTCTTCCTCTTCACTCGCTCTTTGGGATGTTATTCCTGGTTTGTAGTGCGTTGTGTAAGCAGAAAAAAGCTCATTCAATTGGTCTCACCCACATCCATCTCCCCCAGCATCAGAGACCGTGTTTTCCTCCTCCTGCTCTCTGAAGTCTGTGCTGGTCTTGCTGTTTGATCACTGCTCTCTCCACCAAAGCCTCACCTGAAGCCCCTCATTCCTCTGGAGCTCAGGGCTGGCACAGCAGGAGGAGCCCCTGGAGTGTTTCAGAGTGCCTGGGATGGAGAATCCAAGCCCAGCTGAGCTCATGGCTCAGGAAAGAGCAGCTGGAGGAAGGAGAGGATGGGAAAGTGTGACAGAACAGAAAGGAGGGAATTTGGAGTTCTGGCCTCACTGAAGTAATTGAATCCCAGGGATTAAGGAGTTCGAGTATCTTCATGCTCTTAAACCAATAGCTTCCAACCTCTGTTTTGAAAGGTCACCTCCCACACAAAAGCAGCTCTGGCATTAACTTGGTTTCCCACTGTGTGAGCTGTCCCGGTGCCTCTGCACAGACGCCTGGAAAACCAGGTACTTACCCAGGAGCCAGAGTGTGGAGTTTGGGAATGTCTGTCCGACTCCCACCCCTGAAAATCTACTCTTTAGGAACCAGAAGCAGTAATGAATTAAACACTGGATTTCACAGTTATTGCTAAGAATTAGCAAGTCTCTGCAGCATGGCAGAGACATCTTCACGTCCAGGATCATCCCATCCAAGATCCCAATCCCGAGGGTCAGTTTTCCTCGTTAAAAAGGCAGAAGCACAAGTTCTAGCAGGTTTTTTAGGGCTTTGTACTTGAGAGCAGACAGGCTCCTGCTCAGCAGGGAGATGTCCAGAGCTTGCAGCCACGTTTTAACCCCGTTTTTCCCTGTTTCCTGCAGGCCAGAGGAGCCGACATCCCCGAGATCCCGGGGGAGCTGCCGCTGCGCTCCTGCGGCAGCACCGCCAGCATGAAGGTGAAGAACGTCAAAAAGTAAGAGCGCATTTCTCTGATTTTCCTGCCCTTCTGGGTTTACTCTCCTGGGGATCAGCTGCTGTGCTGCAATACAGGGAATTCAGCAGCGATTTTTCACAGTATCTTCATCAGAGCAACCGAAATCCATGTGAAACGAAGGGAATTCGGACTGATGTAACCCAAAAGTGGGGATGGGAGAGGTTCTGCTGTTCTCTCACCTGTTTC
This sequence comes from Lophotriccus pileatus, assembly GCA_035583135.1. Taxonomy (NCBI): domain Eukaryota; kingdom Metazoa; phylum Chordata; class Aves; order Passeriformes; family Tyrannidae; genus Lophotriccus; species Lophotriccus pileatus. Next base: position 416,549 of record JAWWES010000067.1, read on the forward strand.
TGGCCACAGAAGCAAAGCTTGGTAGAGTTGTGAACCTCACTGTTACAGTGTTGTTGATTTTTCTGTGATTTCCTCCTGAAACTGGAAAAAAAAACAGAGAGAAAAAATTTGAAGAGAAGCCCAGGCAATGTGTAAATGAGATCATTTTCCCTGTCTCCCTATGTTCAGGAAAGCTAAACCAGGACAAGTGGGTGGCCTAGATATATTTTTCATTGGATATTTTTCCTCTTTTCCTGTCTTTTTGCATTCTTTGTGTCTTCATTGGAATGGATTTTACCCAATTTTTCCTTTTAAGGGATATTTTTTCTTCTCTGATCCCCCAGGTTTTTTTTCCTGTGGGTTTGTACAGTATTTCTCTCTCTGATTGTCTCCCAGAGACTGTCCCCGGAGTTATTGTTCAGCTAAGGTTTTAAACCTGCAAGGGGGATCAAAAATAGTCAATATTACTCTGCTCAGAGTGCTGACTTGAGGCCCAGAATTCCCCCATACAGATCCATCTGCACCTTCAGCTCCCCTCTCCCTGGTGCTCTGCTGGGAGGGAAGTGGCTCTTTGTTCTAGTGCTGAGCAGCCAGATGCTGCATCTCCCTTCCCACTTGTATTCCCGTGGGAAGAGAGAGCAAGATAATGACAATCTCATTGGCTCCCCACCAGAAATATCTATAGGAGTCTAGAATAGCTTCAGCAGAAGCAGGAGCATGTGCAGAGCCTCAGGATCTCCCTGTCAGCCTCCAGGGTAGCTGGAGACACTCGGGAATAATGATGCCTGACTTGTGGATTTGAAAGAGGCAAAGGATAAATAGAGTTTGTTCTGCACCCTCAGATACATCCCCCCGGGACTGATGGGCTGTGATGCCTTTCACAGGTAACTTCTGCTTTCCTTGTGTCTCGTGTAAGGCTGTGGATGTGCATTTGTGGAGCTGCAGCTGCTTGTCCCTGCTCCGTGTGCCCAGGCTGCTGGTGTTGCTGGAATGCCACAGGGTTCTGTAGGGATGCAGTGGGCTCTGGTGGTGCTGGAATGTCACTCGAGTTCCCCAGGGATGCAACGGAAAAGCCACTTGGCATTTCACTTTTCCTCTCTCCCTCAGTTCCTTTCCCCACTGTGCTGGTGCATCACATCAACCCATCCCTCTGTTCCCTTGGCTTCAGGATGAGGAAGTTGTTATTCATCCTTCTGTTCCCTTGGCTTTGGGATGAGGAAGTTGTTGTTTCATCCCGGTGTTTTGTGTCCGTGCTCTGCATCCGTCTCATGGTGTGCTCTTGGTGTGCTCCAGGTTATCCTTCACCAAGGGGCACTTCCCGAAGATGGCTGAATGTGCACATTTCCACTACGAAAACGTGGATTTTGGCAACATACAGGTGAGTCCCACGTTTCCTCTATATCCCAAACATCCTCGTGCTTGGCTGCCAACTGACCTGGTGTGGAGGAATAGAGGGGCCTGCCCCGAGTTTGTTGCCAAACGTTCAGTAAGAAGTCAAAGCAGTAGAGACTTTCTCTGGAATTGCTTCTGTGCGCTGGGCCAGAATGTGCTCTCGGCCACGTGGAGCTCTCCTTTGAGCTTAGAGATGGTTTTATTCCCGCTGGATTTGACTGATGTCACTGTTTTAAGGCTGCATCAGACGTTTCTTTGAGTCAACTTGCAGTCACTGCACGTGCATTTTCAGTTTGTGTGTGTGATTAAACAGTTGTGTGAATGGACTGATGTAAACACAAATAAATCACATTCCTCTGCTCCCAGAGCTCTGCATTGTGCACTGCAGCAGCTGTGTCATCAAAATCCAAGGCAGTGCTGCCTTTGTGGAAGTGTGCAGCTCTGCTCCCGTGTGATCCACCCCTCAGGAACACGGGCAGGAGCGTTTTCCAGGAGCAGCACCAGGGAGGGCTCAGCCCCAGCAGCCACTGCTGTTTCTCACAGACAGGGCACATTTTGTTCTGCACTTAGAGAAGCAGAAATGCCTCCAGCATCTGCCAGCCTTGTAGGCAAAGAGAGGTTACAACCTTTTCATTTGTAAAACATTTCCTGCAATCCAGAGTGAATTATTTACAGCCTTTCCTGCTGTAGTACTTGACAGCTTCGCAGACACCATTTGCAGCTGGTTTTTTTCCCTCTGTAAGATTCCCACTGAGGAGGAGCTTGGTCCTGCTCAGGGCTGGGATGTGCTGCTGCTCACACCCTGTGTGATGGGTGAGTTCTGGCAGGCCCTGAGCAGAGCAGTCCCTCAAAGTGCTGGACACAGAGGACACAGCTCTGGTGAGGTCTGTGGGACGTGGGCTGCTGGGCAAACAGGAGCAGTCCCTGAAAACTCTGTTTATTTTCATTTTCTGTGTGTAGCCACAGTGTGATCCATGTCCCTGTTTTTTCATCTCCTGGTAATTTGCTGCTTTGACACGACTGATTTTCAGTCATTCTGGGCAGCAGGAAGGGACACACAAGGTGTTGTTCTGCCTCCTGTGCTCCTCTGAGTTCTCCCCTCCACCCCTCAGGGATGTTCAGCTGGAGAGGGAGCACAGCCTGCGCATGGCACTGGCATTTATGACAAACAGTTTAATACTTTTGTGGGTTCAAGCATTTCATGGGATGTTTTCAGGACTGTAGGGGTTGGTAGCTGAGATTTTTGTGCCTGTGAGAGGGAGAAGTAAAATCAGATAATACATCCTTCCCCTACTTTCCTGCGGGATCTTCTGGTGGGAAGTTCCCTCAAGCAGGAGGAGTCCAACCCTGGTTTTTGTGGTGCCATTGCTGCTCCTGCAGCTTCCCAAGCTCCTGCTCAGTGATCTGCTGTAAGCAGAGCAGGTCTGCCTGGAAAATAGCGACTGGGGAAGGATAGAGCCCAGGAAGGAAAAATGGTGTTGATTATTGAGCAGGATTATTGGTTATCTCAGCCCCTGGGTGTCTCCCCTCTGTGTCTGTGCTGTGATTCCAGGACAGTGGCTGATGGCGGGATGGGAAGCACTGTCATAAAACTGAGACTGTGTGTGTGCTGAGAGGTCAGTTCTCTGTTCCCACCACATCATCCTCTGCAAAACCCTACATGTTTCACTGTTTGTGCTCCCAAAGCCAAATTGCTGCTTAAATAGGTGGCTCAGGCCCTCTGTGCCTCTCACTCCTTCCTTTTCCTGAGCAAGACTCCTGGTGGTTCCCCTCAGTGCAGTGACTTTTTTAAATGGTTAAAAATCTCTCCAGAACAAGAGCTTGGCTCCTGAAATCCAGAAGAGTAAGGCACTGCAGATTTTCCTTGGAAAACCAGTGTTAATGGTGAAAGAAATGAAAGCTGTTCATACAACAGCAGTATTAGTTTACAGGTTTAAAAATAGCTTCACACAGGGCTCATCCATTTTAATCAGGTTGGAGGCTCCTTTGTGCTCCCAAGGTGGAGCAGAGAATGGCAGTGGGCTGGAGTGATGGGAAGTGACAGCTTGGCACCTAATAGCAAATTACTGAGCTGCATCTGAGGGCTGGTGGGTGGAAACTCCTTTCAAAATCTATTCACTGTTAAAAATTTGCATGGGAGAAGTACAGTATTATGTGGCTGTGGCAGGAATTGTGTAATGCTGTCTATTAACAGCCTGGCCAAATTTCAGGTTGTTTTGTAACGTTTATGTCACTTACAATGTGGTGCAAGAGGTATTAATATCCTGGCATTTCACCTCATGGGATGGTTTAAAATAACTCGCTGAGATGCAGAAGAAAGGATTTGTTCTCTTCTTATCCCAGCCCCGTGCTGATGGAGCGAGGTGCATTTTGGGGGGCTTTTGCTCTTCAGGAATGCTCTGCCAGGCTGCTCTAACAGCAAGGGTTTCCCCTTCCCCGTGGTTGTCAGCAAGGCACCTGCTGCAGGGGCAGGGAATTGCTGGTTTACCAGCTGATGTCAAAGCTGGAGTTACAGGTTGGGCTCCACAGGTTGCATCAGTGCCCAAACCTCTCTGGTGTTTTGCTGCAACACCTTCTGGTTATTGCTACAATTACTTTTTAAGGCTGTATGATTGATTTTTAATTTCTAATGAAAACCCAGGTTTTGCCCTATAGATATATTTTAGTCTGATGGGGGGTAAATGTTTAGAGCTGTGGCTCAGCCTTGCCATGGTCTGTGTGGCCCAAGGAGGTGCCATGAGGCCATTTCTCCTCAGTTTAGCTAAAATACAAAGCATCTCCCCTTCAGCTTTTTGGATCTGGTTTTCACTCATTGAGTACATCAGTGGTCAGTCCACATAAAAATCTCTGGGCAAACAGAAGGTCATTTCCACGTGGTTAAACTGCATTTGTGCTCTGTGCCATTAATACAAACAGGAGAAACAGTGCTCAGGTATTCCATAAATACCCTTACTTCCTGCCAGAAATAAAGACTCTGTTCTTCACTTGCAAGAATTAGGAAATTATCTTTAGTTGGGGAGTTCTGGTGATGGAACACGGAGAGCTGCTCAGCTCTGTGCCTCCCAGATAATATTCTCTGCTCCCCGAAAAGCCCATTGCTGAAGGAAGTGCTGTAATGCACATTTCTATCACTCCAGCATCTTGCATTTGACACAGATTTATCCCTTCAAACAACACAGTCTCTGTCTCAGTGTTTGCTGCTCTTTAAAAATGCCCCCCTGTCGGGGCAGGGCCAGGCTCTGGGGTGGGAGATCCTCTCCTTACGTCCCAGCTGTGGCAGGGCAGTGGCAGCAGCGTGTTATCAGTGGTGAGGGAAGTGTTTGAATCACAATCCCTTCCTGCTGAAGAGGCATCAGCGGCCAGGAATTCCTGTGGGGCCTGGGGCATTGTGTGCTGAGGGGATGAATGCCTTTGGCACAGCCTCCCTCCAGCCAACCTTCAGCCCCTGCAGTTGGACTTCCCTGCCCTGCCTGGAGAGTTACCAACATCCCAGAGAGCAGCCCAGCCCTTCTGTGCCTGTTGTCAGCAAAGCCTCCTCAGAAGATGCTTTTTGGGGTCATCCTTTGGTTTGCCTCTTTTCTTGTCTTTATCAGTGTTCTGGGAAGGGGGGAATGTGCTTGGGAAGTTCCCAAGCCAACCTGACAGGAGGTTTTTTTGCCTGAGATGGGTTGTAAAGGTGAAGCCTGAGCAGATACCCTTGACTGGGGTTCAGAGGGGTGGTTTATGAAGTTTGTGCCACATCTAAAAGCAGTTCTTTAGGTCAGCTGGAAAAAGCAGGGATGGGCAATGCTCCCTGCCTGAGGTTGGACAGCTTGGCCCAAGTCTGCTTCCATCAGGGGTTTTATCCCAAGCCTGCAGTGCAGGAGGGCTTGTTCATCCCCCAGCTCTTCTGTGGGCACGATGCTTGCAGTGTCTTGGCACTGCTGAGCAGCCACAGACTGTGATGTCTTCATTTATTCCACTCATTTGCAAAGTGTTTGAAAAGGAAAAAATATTGTCTTTTAAAGGCAAAACATGAAACAGCAGTTCCCTGCCCAAATCCTTCTAAAGGATGGAAGTGCTTAGTAAAAATCACGAAAATTGGCCTGAGTTTTGGTGTTTTGGTGGTGCTGCAAAAGGCAATTTTTCTGGGGTTTATTTGTCTTTATGAGTTGCACGTGAAGAGAGGCTCCTTTCAGTCCTTCATTTTGGCTGCTGTTCCTCTCCTCCCACAATGACCAGGCCATACCCTGAGATGTTCCCCTTTCAACCAAGACCTTCCCCTCCCCTTCCCCACCTTTCCCACGTGGCTTCTTCCCTCCTGCCTTCTGAAGTGGTGGTGGGGATGTTGCAAGGGCTGCTTTGAGGACGTGGGTGCAGAAAAGCAACTGTTCAGGGTGTAGGTGGGAACTGCTTCTGTGAACTTCATAATTCCAGCCACAACTCCCTGAAAACTGGCACAGCCTCCTGCCAAGACCAGCAAATGTGTACGAATTTGGAGTCTCTGGGTCAGGCTTTTTGGTGCCAAAAATGTCAGGAAAATATTCGGGTCAGTTCACCTCAGCTTTTGGACTCTGCTGTTTCCTGGTCCTGCTTCCAGCTCGCCAGTAACTCCTCAGAAAAATTCTTCCCTGGAACAAGATCACACCTGTGGAATTCCAGCTTGTCTGTTTTTTTTTTCCCAGGGAAATGGAAAGAAATCCATAGGTTTGGTAGTGGAAGGATGACTTTGAGCATGGAGGTGTGACCCTGACCTGTAGGGGAGTATCCAGCTCCACGTGTTCCTGTGTGGAGTTACTGCTAAGTCATTTTTGAAGTGAATTATACACTTTACTCCCTGTGACTGACAGTTCTGAAATCAATACTTTGTCCTTTTTCATGAGGAAAAGGTAATTTGGGTGGCATTGCTCAGCTGCCTGGTTATGGAATGGCCTCTCACAGTTTCTGTCAGGATTGGTCTTGATTTATTTCTTTGGATTAGCTTTGTCTGGTTCCATCAATGTTCTTTATTTTAAGCTGATATAATGTTTGTATTTTAAGCTGATGTATTTTCAGCTGAGCTGGATACATGGAAGGGTGGGCTAGATCCCAGAAATAGAGAATCAAATGAGATTTTACCTGTTGATTCCGTACAATTATTTCTTCAGCAGTTTGAAAACGCTGAGCTCCTGCAGGAATTCACCTTATTTTCCCTTCCCCTGCCCTTAAGACTGAAAATACAGCAAGCTGTGGAGTTTTAGTCTTTATTGGTGCTGTTTGATGGCAAGAGCAAATCTTGAAGTGGTGTAATAAGCCCAGCTTTAACCTTGGCATTGACCTCCTGCTGTTTGCCACCCTAATAAATCATCTTCACCAATGTGGCACAGAAGAGTATTAAAATTGGTTTAATTAGGAACCGGAACAGAGTTGTTTCAGAAAATTTTTCTTCCCTGAGGTTTAATGACCTGAAAAAAACCCAGAAAGATGTATTATAGGTATAATTAAAATATATTAAAAAACCTGGAAAGAATCCAGAAAAGTAACCCCTGTTTCAGTGGTGTTTCAGAGTTTGGAGGAAGGTTAAATCCCCTCTGGTTCTGTGTGTAGCCAGCCATGCTGTGGGCAGGAATGGTGTTAGAATTCAGGATCAAGCTGGGCTCCTGGCTCTGATGGAAATCCAGTGATTCCGTAGCTGGCACCTTGCTGGGATCCCCGAGCTCTGCAGGGCCAGGGCTGTGTGTTTGTCAGGCCAGAGGCTGAACGAGTTGTGAAACCAAACTGCCCTGGGAGCCTTTCCATTTGTGTTGGCTGGACCTGCTCACACAAGGGGCAGTTTGTTTGTGCTCCTGGGCCACGGTCTGGGCTTTGAGGACAGGGCTGGAGCTCGGGAGGGGCAGCTGGGGCTGGGGGGTGGTGATTGTTCATTCAGGAGCTCAGCTCAGGGGCTGTCCCTGTCCTGCCTCTGGAAAGGTGCTCATCCATTCCCTGGTGCAGGAGAATGGCTGGGATAACTCACAGGGCAGGCAGAGATGGGATACTGGGAAGAAATCCTTCCCTGGGAGGGTGGG
>JAWWES010000067.1:426944-445335 GCA_035583135.1 Lophotriccus pileatus
CCCCATCCCTGGAAGTGTCCAAGGCCAGGTTGGACGGGGCTTGGAGCACCCTGGGCTGGTGGAAGGTGTCCCTGCCCGTGGCAGGAGATGGGATGGGATGGGCTTTAATGTCCCTTCCAGCCATCCTGGGATTCCACGTTTCTAGGATATATCCTGATCCTGCAGGATCTGCTCTGGCTGCCTTGGCTGTGCCATCCCTTGCTCCAGATGTGCTGCTTTGAGCACACCAGCCGTGCCCCATCCGTGTCTGCAGTGCTCAGAGCCCTGCACAGACCACTTAATCTGATGCTTCCATGATCTGCTTTCCAGGTAGTTTCCAACCTTGGAAGATCAGCACTGTTGTGCCCACTAATCCAAGGGATGGGGCGTGTTGGCTCAGCATTGTTCTCTCATCATAAAATCAGGGCAGAAACACAGCAATTGCTTCCCCTGCCTGTCCTTTCTGGCCATTCTGGCAGCAGAACCTGCACATTCAGGTTGCTGTTTTCCTGGTAAAGCAGCAGCAAATGGAGATGGAATGGTTCCATTCTGTGCCACTGGATGCGTGGTTGTGGGGTTTTAAAGTCAAATACTTACATGAAGAAGCTCTCTTGTGATGCTCTCACTGCCTTTTCCAGACTCCCTCTCCTGAAGTATAACTTCTTTTATCCCTTAACTGAGATCCCTCTACCAAATGACTAAAACATCAATAAAAACTCATTTACTTGCTCTGGGACATATTTTTAAGGTGCAAGATGTCCCTTACCACCATCCTGAATGTCTTCCTTTCAGATATTTAATTTCCCAGAGGGAGCTTTAATGAGAAGCTTGTTTAGGTCTGTACAGAGATGTTTAAAGCCCCACCAAATGTTTTTTTTGGAGGCTCAGGGGTTGGTTTGGGAGTTGGAGTCAGAGCTGACACCTCTTAGTGCAGAGAGAGCTTTTGGTACCGTCACACTCAGAGCTATCAGTCATAATTTAGAGGGAAGATGGTTGCTCAACAGACACCCACAAATCCAGCATTTTATTGGTTGGAAATAAAAATACCCAGTGCCAAATACTTGCTGTATGTCCAGAATCCATGAACTTGCCTGAGAATTCATTCTGTTCTATTGGAAGACTGATGAAACTTATAAATATGGTTAGAAAACAAATGGTAGGTGGCATTGCCTGGTTTTGCAGGTTAACTTCAGATACCCACAGAAATCCTTCTGGTCTGCCTTGCACTGCAGCTGTGGAATCCAGTGCTCTGTTTGATGCTCAAGTGTGAACTTTATCTATTTCAAGAACGACATGTCAAAACACTCAGGCTTTAAAAGCCCTCATTTTGGACCAAGTTCCCATTTACCAGCTTGAAATAGTTAAAAAATCCCAACAACTTGTGTTATTTTTACAGCATGAGCCCAGGAATCCACTTTAAATTATTGAATAACGTTTTATCTGCTCAGTGCTGCAATAATTACAGGTGTAGCAAGGCTGGAATGGGCAGGGAACCCACTGGGAGCTGGAGCCTTGGGGCAGGAAGGATTTGCAGGGAAGGAAGGGAATGTCACATCAGGACAAAGGTGCTGCTTTGCTGAGCTGAGGGAAATTCAGGGTTATTGAGGCCTTAATGAAAGGTGTGAGGCTGGAGGGGCACCAGAGTCCCCTGGCTCAGGGTTTGCTTTGGGTCTTTGCCATTTGCTTTAAAATGAAATAGAAGCTGGCTGGAGTTCGGGAGCCCTTGGAGGAGCAGGGAGCTGTGAGCTGGAGGGCTGTGGGTTATTGATGTGTTTTAGCAGAACACCGAGCTCTGCCGGGCACTCTGAGCACAGCCTGGGCCAGCTGGGCTGGCTGTTGTTTCCCCTGCTCTGAGCTCCTTGCAGCCTCCCTGCACCCCTCAGTGTGTGACTGAGCTGAACTAAGGCCAGCAGAGGATCCCTGCAGACTGGAGGTGTTGCTGCTGGGTCAGAGGCTCGGGGAGGGGTTGCTCCTGGGGGCTGCTTTCCTCTCCTCTCTAATGCCACAAAGACCCTGAACTTGGGCTGTTCCTGAGCTCCCTCACAGGCAGGCTGGAGAAGAATGTTCCAAGTTTCGCTGTCATGGTTTTAACATAACCCAGCAGAGAGGGAATACTGGGATTTTTAACAACAAAATATGCTGGTATAATTCTTAGCTGTGCATCCCGTGGCTGAGTGGTTTATTTTCCAGTGAAGATGTGGATGGTGTGTCATGTTTTCTGTCAGGATTGTGTGTGTATGTGCCTTGCAAGATGTGATGATCAGATTAAGGATGAAAGAGCCCCTGTAGATCAAACTGTATCTGCAAGAGTAGCAATAATAATAAGTTTAATTGATGCCAGAATTAATAAAGAATGTGGATTACAGCGTGTTTGACACAGGCCCTGTGCTGTGAGGTTCAGAGTCTTGTGTGTGTGATCCACAGGCAGGAGTTTATTCCCATTTAAATGTGCTTGGTTCCCTGGATGAAGGTGGTTTGAGCTGTGGAAAATGTAAGAAATATCTTGTATTGTTTGTTTGCTCATTTAGACAAGTTATTGCATCAGTGCTCGCTGGAGAGGAGTGTTTATTTTACACAGAATTGTTGGTCATTCATTGTTCCTTTGGAAACTGCCAAGTCATTAGTACAGCACTTAATTTTAATACCAATATCAGAAAGCAAAACAAGAATTTAAATGTCTCCTTTGCCCACAATATGGAGGTGGTTGGGAGCCTGTGCTGGTTTTGTATAGAATCAGAGCACAGGCTGAGTTGGAAGGGCCCCACAAGGACTGGTGGGTCCCGCTCCTGGCCCTGCCCTCTCAGTTTGTCACGGTGACCACTGATCACCTGCCCAGTGACTCGAGGGCTTGGCCATGTAATTGGGGTTACTGAGCATCACTTCACGTGCCCAGGGAGGAACTGAGTCACTTCCAGGGCTGCTGGGCCAGGCTGTGTTTCAACACTGCCAAGAACTGAGGTTGGAGACCCATTTCCCTGGGAATCTGCACAAATTTGGCCAAGGGAGGGCTGCAGGTTGATGCCTCTCCGTGGAGAACAAGGATGTCAGAGGAACAAGTGTTTTAGGAGCTTCCAAATGTTGCACAGGGCAGGATTGTGGCAGGATTACGCCAAACCCTTTTTACTTTGGAAAGTGAAATTAAATGTTCAAAACTAAAGGCCCAGCTCTGCAATTCCTGGTTCCAGTGTGACCTGAGTTTTTCATAACCCACCTTCCCTGAGCTGTTACCTGGGAAATTCAAGGGCTAAAATATTCTTTTCTTTATTAATCTTTTTCTGTAATATTCTTTATTGTTTCATCTCCTGCCTCTGGCATTTTGGCAGAATTTTCTAAATTAAAAACGAAAATGGAATTTCAGGCATGCCTGTGACCCTTTATGCAGGTAACTCTTTAATTCTTGAAGTCCATCCTGTGGACACAATCAGTTAAGATTCTGACACCTGACTCAAAAAAAACCAGCACATGATTTACAAAAAGTGAAAATCGTCCTATTTATGAAGCTTTTCCAAGGGAATTTCTTTAATACACGGGATTTAAGGCGTTTTGCTTTGCTGTTCCTGCTGGCTCACCACACAGAAGCTGCATTTTTGCAGCCTGTGAAGGCATTTTTCTTTCTCCCCAGGGATTTTGGGACCACACATGATACAGTTCTTTTGGGCAGGAAACAAATAACCTGTGGCAGGCAAGTAACAAGGCAGTCCCTGTGTGTACTTGTGTTCTGGAAAATGCAGTGTCATGTTTTCCACGTGGCCTTTCTCTGTCTGTTTGCTGTACATTTACATATAATCACTGGAAAAAAACCCAGTGTCAGTGAAGTGCTCATGGTCTGGAGGGTCAGGGGGTGTGGAAGGTTGGATGGCTCCTGGTGGTGCTTCAGGAGAGTCTGAATTGTTTTCCTGGCACTTCTTGCTCCAGAGGATTGTGTGTTGTCCCCCCCTGACTTTCTCTAAGCTTATTTAGTGAACTAAGAGCTTCAATTCTAGTCAAAATTAAGCAGGAATCCACCTTTAGCATCTTAAAACTGACCGGAAAAGCTCTAAAACCCCCACCTCCCTTTGTTTTTTTGGTTGTCAGAAGTTACAGTGAACACTGAAGAGCTGGGGTGCTGTTCAGTGCAGTGTGATGAGTTTGATGGCCCTGCACTGACCTGGAGTGTTTAGGGCTGGAAGGACCTCCAGGATCATCCTCAGGCATCAGACAGCTCTTTCTAAGATAATGTCTTTAAGAAATAATATCACTGGGTTACAGAATGAGATCAGAATTTGTGGGGATTAAAAATTTCAAAACAAGTGTCACTTTTCCTTAGGAACCTCTCTCTGTGCAAGCCTTGCGGTGCACAAGGACCTTCAAGGCCTTCTCAACCAGGGTGAGGAAACTTGTTTGTTTAAAGAAACTTGAGTTTCTCCCACAATTGCTTCAGACTTAAGGTTTCAACATGATCATTTCAGACATTTTTTCCCCCCCATCTCATTTCTTTTCAGAACTGACAGTTGGTGGCAGTGGTGTCAACTGTTCCACTCTCCCTGCCTGAGTTGGAGCCGCTTCATGTTTGCTGGGAGGTGCCTTTCGTCAGAATTAGAGAGGCTGGAACCTTTTCTATCAACCACTGGGGCAGTTTCTGAGTCTTGTGGAGCCTCAGATGAAACATCTCATTTTCAGTCTCTTCTTAGAGGTTTTCCTCCTTGGTTTGGTTGAGATAAAACTAAACCCACTCATTTTAGGGCTTGTACTGGTGCCTGTTTGAACCTCTACCAACGTTTTGGTACCTCTGTTTTGGTAGGAAGAGTGATAATGATAAATTAACTAATGATAAAGACAGGTTAATCCTGTTTCCACTGTCACAGTCCTGGAAGTTTCCCAGGATGTGGCATTTTCTCTGTCCTTTGTGCCCTCCTTCTCTCCCCCCATCCCCAGTTTGGTGCAGCGTTGCTGGACACACAGTAATGGGGGTGAGCAAATAACCCCCTGAGTGGATTCTGGGGAACTTCTTTCAATTATTCTTTTTTTTTTTTTCTTCAGATTTCCTCCTGTAACTGTCATTGGCTGTTCTAATTACAAGTGCCCTCATCCCTTCCCACACAAGGTCTAATTGTGCCATCTGGGGTTGATCCTGCTAAAGTCTGTTGGTCTGGCTGAAGTGTTTATGCAACATCTGGTTAAGGAGGGAAGTTTTTACCCCAAGGAAAACTTTTCTTTCTGGAAAATCAGTTTGACCAAGTACCTTTTCTGCTCATTTTTCAGCCCCCCTTGCCCAGAAGGAAAAGTGCTTCCATCTAGTCCATTCCATGTTTAGCACCTGCTCAAGGTTTTGTACAAAAAGGCAAGTGGTGATAGAAAACATGTGTCAGGGTTGCCTCTGAACCAGCTGTGGGGCCATGGGCTTGCAGGTTCCTTGGTTAATAACAGGCTTTTGGAGGGGGCAGATTTAAAGCTCTAAAGAAGTGTGGCTGCTGGTCCCTGCCTGTGACAGGGTCACTTGTTTTTGTTGGACGAGGCTTTCAGAGACCCTGCAGACCTTGCAGGGCAAGGATAAACCTGGGCAAGCTGGGCCAGCGAGGTTTCTTCTCATTTGCAGAGCCTCTTTCATAGTTTGAAAGGTACATTTTGTTGCTGTTGGCTAGAGAAGCTGTGGCTGCTCCAGCCCTGGAAGTGTTCAAGGCCAGGGCTTGGAGCAACCTGGGCTAGTGGAAGGTGTGGAATGAGATGAGATTTAAGGTCCCTTCCACCCCAAACCATTCTGGGATTCCTTACTGAGCTCATTCTCTGATAGTAAAGGGGGCTGTGCACCCACAGCAGTAGCTCAAAGAGTATGGACCCTTCTCTAATTAATTATAGAGTTAATTATGTGGAACATGGAGTAATGGCCAAGCTTTCCAGTGCTCCTGAAAGGTAACAGGGACTGATATGAAACCACTGGATAAGCTGAAATACTCTCCTGAGCCTCTGGAATCGGGTCTGTGGAAAGGAGGGTGTTGGGAGGAGAGTGTGTCCCACCTTTGCAGTTCCAGGAATGCTGGTATTGCTCCCTCTGACCTTCCCTCCTCTCTGAGTCCTGTCTGTGAGGGGGCTCAGGGTGGGGCTGGGTGCTCGTATGGAAAACCAGGAGCTGCAGTTACTAATGGGAATTCAGATTAATTCGTGTCCCAGCAGAACTCTGACAGGAAAACCAGGAGCTGCAGTTCCTAATGGGAATTCAGATTTATTCATGTCCTGTACCTCCAGATGTGCTCCTGCCTTCCAGGCTCCTCAGGGTGTGTTTGTTTCTCCCTCGTGTGCTTTGCTAAGTTTTGTTTCCTGCCTTTGCAGCTTCCTTGGAAATGCTGCTCTGTACATGCAGAATTAAACCTTACTCAGCACAGCACAGTTCAAATAACACAAATACCTCTCTCTGGATGACAAGAGGGTGAGAAATCACAGCATAAACGTATCTGAGTGGAAAAGGTGCTTAGAAAATGTGACAGTGAGACAGGATCAATGACTCCCTTAAGCCAATTAAGCTCTCCTTGCCACAGCACTCTTCCCCCATCAAAATTAATGTTTCTAGAGGTTCTGTGTTGTTTTTTTTCTTCTCCCTTGGCACTCCTGCTGATAGCTGAACTTTAGAAGGCATTTTTTCCAGTGACTTTGATTCTTATCAGCGTGGAAAAAATGTTAATATTGATTTAGTGGGGGAGAAAACAGAAGAAGTGAGTAAGAGACTAATGGGCTGGAATGACAGGGCTGTATCAATCCCCAGTGCTCTCGGAGGAATAATGTGCTTGTTTCCAGCAAATGGAAAAGTAGACTGTGACTAAAACTGTCACTGACCTCCCACAGAACTTGATGGATTTTGGAGCTCAGAGAAGGAAAGACAGTTGTAACTAACTCTGTGATTTTAATGCACTTTCCTTGAAAATCAGCAGTTTTATGAAATGCAGGGAGATAACAACTGTATATATCTTACAGAGCTGCATAAAAATTTATATTCACTGCCTTAGTCTTATTTTTGACTATGGATGGATGCATTTCTCAATAACCAGAAACAATAACATGTTACAGCTTTGAGGTGGTTTTATATCCTTATATATCCTTGTATATCCTTATGTGGTGTATATCCTTTGTATCCATTACCAGCATATAAACTGAGCCTGTTAAAAAAGGATGCAGAAAAACTGTAAAAAATCTCATTCCTGGCCCGTTCTCGTGGCTTTTCTGTATAAATAGTTCCTGAATGAGGTAAATAAATATAAATAATGGTCTGTGCACGTTGATTTGCAGCAGGCGAAGGAAGGATCCTGCTCGGTCCAATGGGGAACAGTGAAAGAAAGGACACTTTGTTTTGTGGCAAAGCCACTTTTCCTTTAAATAAATGAATAAATCAAGCAGCTCCTTTAATTTAATTGCCTCTTTGTTTCAGCCCAAAGCCACCAAGTGCTGGTTCCTCTTCCAGAGCTGTCTCCATTGTCTGGCCCTGGCACAGTTGGGCTGAGCTTTACTTCCATGAAGAAACAGGGCTGCCCCAGCAAGGAGGAGGATTTTGCTGCTGTTTCAGGATCCCGAATCCTGCTCTGATCCCTGGGATAATTTGTAGTGCAATGCCATCTAGTGTGCAAAGGCCTCTCAGCATTCCTGTGCTCGGGAAGTTCATGGCAGCAATTCCTACCTGCACCTCATCCCAGCTCCAAACAGCTGCACTTTTCCCAGGGAAACTGTGTCTGCCCCATCCCTGGAAGTGTCCAAGGCCAGGTTGGACGGGGCTTGGAGCAACCTGGGCTGGTGGAAGGTGTCCCTGCCCATGGCAGGGGG
This sequence comes from Lophotriccus pileatus, assembly GCA_035583135.1. Classification (NCBI taxonomy): domain Eukaryota; kingdom Metazoa; phylum Chordata; class Aves; order Passeriformes; family Tyrannidae; genus Lophotriccus; species Lophotriccus pileatus. The sequence goes on from JAWWES010000067.1 coordinate 434,709, forward strand.
TGGCACTCGATGGGCTTGAAGGTCTCTCCCAACCCAAACCACTCTGGGATTCGACAATTCCATGATTTGGTGGAGATGGTTGTAATTAAATCTTATCACTGTGAGCTTTCAGTTTCCAAAATTCTCATCCTGACGATTGCTTGGGGGTTTTTTGGAGTGAGGATGATCGGCAGGAGAAACAGTGATAATGTGCCCAGCCCAAGAGGGAGATTTCTGTGGTCCTGGGCTGATATTGTATCGTTTCTACGGGTGTCATACATCATTTTTGGTGTTCAGAGCACGGCCAGAGGTGTTTGTGTCCAGTTTGTTGTGCTTTCATGGCTGATAAAATCCAGCTGTGAATCCACACTGAGTCAAATCCCTCCTGGACTGAACTGGAGGAGTTTGAACCTCACTGGGCTCTTTGCACACGTGTTTTGATAGTTTGGGTGCAGGACAAACATTCCTTCATCTCTCACTTTGTCTTCATTTGTACTTTGATCTCTTAAATTCTGCACATGGAATAATACAGTTTTCCTGGCAGGAGGACAGAAGAATCCATCCCTCTCCTATTCTGAGAAGGGCACTGGGAGTGAGATGGTCACAGAGTCAGTTCCTTTTCCAGCCCTGTTTTTGGTGGTGTGTGATATCGCAAGAGCTGAATTTTGGGGGGGCTCTCCCCAAGTTGTGACCAGCCCTCAGCACGGTGAGGCTGCCAGGGAGGATTTATTTCGGAATCACCTCGTTTGGCTTTCAATGAATTGTGAAACCAGGCTTTAATAGGGTGTGAAATGGAAACGGGGAGAGGTAACACCAGCTGCCTTTATTTACATGTGTTAATCAACACAGACCCAAACAACAACGGCGGCTGAAACCGGAGCCGTTCGGGGAGTTTGAAATGCTCCGAATTTCCTGAGAACGTTGAAAAACGTGTCCTTCGTGGAGAGGTGGAAGGTCAGTGGCACGTTTAGGTGTTTTTAAATTACCAGCCGTGGCAGAGTCCTCTCGGAGCCCTGAAGTGCCTGCCTCTCCTCCCGGCCAGCTGTGGCTGTGGGAACCCCTCATTTGCTGAATTAGCTTTGCTTTGAGCAGTCACATGGAAGATATTCCCTTTTCCCTTTGGGAACACGGCCTGGGGGTGAGGACTGGCACACCAGGGTGAGCCTGGAGTATCCAAGGGCCCCTTTCCATGGCTGGTGTTACAGCCCCTGGTGACTGAAGGTGGTGTCCTTTGGAGAAGGCTGGGTTTGCTCTCTGGCTGCTGGTCCTGCAGTGGGAGGAGTCACAATTTTGGGGAATTTCTGTCGGAAGCAGAGTTTGGAGCCAGAATGATTTTGAAGCCAGTTTGGTTTGCAGCCAGAATGATTTTTATTTAACTGCATGTTCGGCTCAGGGGGGTGAGAGGGGAACAAGTGCCTGGTGTTGGTTGTGCTGTAGGGGTTTGTCCCGGGCAGGACACACAGTGTCACTTTTGGCTGATTCTCTCTCTTGTCCAACAGAGTGATGTGATTTGGGTTCCTGAGAAACTTGCAGGTTTTGAGTGTGTCACTTGGGGAATGGGTTTGTTGGAATGAGGAAGATGATTTCTCTAGAAAGAGTTGAGGCAAATTCAAGGAACATTTTGCTCTATTCCCCCAGAGAACTTCCCAGTGCAGGGATGCTCAGGGGTTGTGAGGCACATTGGCTGCACTCCCAAATTCCCAGTGGTGGCTGTGGCTCATCCCTGATTCCAGTAACAGCCAGAGTACCAAGGGGGGTGGACAAAGCCCTATCCTGAGAGCTGGCTGTGCAGGGTGCACACACCTCAGCGTTCCAGGCAGGCTGTGAAGAGCTGCTCTCGGTGCCCTGGAGATGTGGAGAAACCCAGCGTGTCCCCGAGTTCTGCAGTGCCCTCAGGACAGCCAGTGTGGGATGTGCTGCTGTAAACCAGAGTGGAAATCCAATTCCTGATCTGCTTGTGAGAGCTGGGCGTTGTTTGTAAGGAGGAGAGCAGTGATTTCATTTAATAAACTCAATTTGGAGAATAGTCCGTATTGGGGCTGGTTAAAATGTGATTTGTCAGCTGAGGGAATGGGAGCTTTTCTGGTTTATATTTATTTATTGATATTATTTCCCTCTAAGAAGGAAATCAGCTCTCTGGTAGGAATTCTGTGAGCAAGTAGCACAGTTAGTTTATAAGGGGGACCAAAATTTATGATCAGGCTTGTCTTACCCTTTTCAGCTCCATGTGTTTATAAGTCATACAGGCTAATTCTTCAGTCAAAGATTGGACTTGACGATCTTGGAGGTCTTTTCTAACCTTACTGATTCTGTGATATTAGTTATCAAAATTCAGGCTGATTTCTGTCAGGGACCATCACTCAGACATCCCTCTCCTGCCTCTCACAGGTCATTTCAGGTGCTCTTTGCCTCAGCAAATATGTTTCCACGCTCAGAAGAGATTTTCCTCATTGTCAGTGTCCATAATCCCTTTGTCCATGACAGGCCAGGCTACAGAGGATGATGTGTAGTGGCACCAGCTCTGTGTCAGGAATTGCTTTTCAGCTGTATCAGAGGAGACCAGGTGCAGGAGGAAACTGGGATTTAGATGGGCTGAGGGACTCTGAGGAGAGAGCAGGACATGAGAGGCTCCTCCTCACCATTCACTGCCCTGTTTGCACAAAATCAGGCTGCTCTTGGGGCATTTCAGACTATATAATTTATAGGCACCGATTTCCTCCATTTCCTAAATGATTTTTGTGCTGCAGCATCCCATGGTCTCATTTCCTTGGGTATGAGAAGCAATCTCATGAATTTTCCCAGCTTGTTCTACCTGCAAATATGGCACCTTCTTATAAATTTCCCAGTGTAACACTTGAAGTGTCTTCTTGACACTTCAATGGACAGGAAATTTCCAGGGGTCGGGAGAAATAGGGCAGTGGGTGGGAAAGAAGCAGAGTTTCTTTCTAACAATGCTAATTTTCAATTCTTGAACCAGCTTGCATTGAGCATTACAAATTCTCCAGGGTATTTTCAGAGCTGAAAGAACAAAGAGAAACTTTGAAGAGGGGGAAATCGCTATCAGCTGATGGAGAAGGCTGGAGAAGTGTATGTTCCTATACATGCATGAACATGCATTTTCCTATACTAATATTATATGTTCCTATGCTGAAAGTGTATGTTCCTGTACTCTGCTGGACTTTATTGTACCTGTGTGAGGAAGGAAAGCTGATTAATTGTCCTTACAGTCACGTGGAGATGTCTTTTTGGGCATCAAGGGTGTTTCTGTTACACTAACACATAAGATATGGACAAGGGACATGTAAATAAATTGAAGTGTGTTGTCAGTTTAGGCAAGAAAAGGGGAAAATTGGGAGAATTGTCCAAGGGCAGGAACATGGATATCAGGGCTGGAATGGGCAGAGTTCTCTGTCCCCTCACTTGGTAAAGAAATAACTGAAAAGTGTGCAAGAGACTTTGAAAATCTGCTCTCTGCAGAGTTAGACTTCACATGTGATCCTGTGGGGAATTCCTCTGTGATGCTGGTGGCACAGACCACTCCGGTAACCCCACTGGGTGCTGATGGGATCATTCCCTGTCATTTCTGGGCTGCCCAGCCCGTGTCTGGGACTGACAGTGCACCCCAAGTACAGTGGCTGCTTCAAACAGGGCATCATCTACAGGAAGATAAGAAATGAAATGCAAGACTGACTTGTGACATATTCAGGGTAAAAGCCCTTCTTGGCTTTTGGGAGGAGAAGGCACTGGCAGGGACCTGCAGCTTCTGAGAACTGCTGAACTCGTGATCTGTGTTTCACAACTTCCCTGGCCGGGACTGCAGAACTACACCTGGATCTGGCCAAATTTTACAATAAAAGCATGAGTCTGCGCTCAGAAAGCGTCAGATTTTAAGATTTCCACGTTAACCCTGGAGTTCGGACAGGTGGATGTGAGAAGAGGGAGCTGTTTGCAATCCCTCCCTTCAAGGGTGGAATAAACCCCTGGCTGTTGGAGATGGGCTCCACTTCCATGGCCAGTGATTCCCAAAATACCTCTTTCAGCATAGGAAGGACTAGATCTGGCTGTTCTGGACTGGCAGAAGTGCTGTGGAATTGCAGCACACGGTGTGCTGTTTGCCAGATTCATTGCAATGAAATCCTTCTTCCAGTGGTTAAATCACCACACACACACATGAAATTGAACCCAGATATTCGAGTCTTGGGGCGGGGGTGATCTCCTTGTGATGGTTGTTGGGGCTCGGGTGCTGGATGATAAAATCCAGCCCGTGAACAATGGGCTGCTGAGATGAGGACGGTTCGTTCCGCGGTCACTCGCGGAGCCCTCGGACACGTGGACGCGTTTAAGGCTGTTCCCTGAGCAGGGGACGGTCTGACAGCAAAGTTTGCATCCCGCCAGCCTGGTTTGCTGTCGGGAATAAGCAGCGAGCGGGGAGCTGTCGTCCCTCAGCCTCAGGGCGCTCATCCCGCCCTGCTTTGCCGCTCGCACAGCACCGGCCGCTGGGCAGGAATTTCCCGGAGCTCCGGCTCGGAGCGCCGGGAGGGACGGGCAGTGAGGAATCCGCTGTGCCTTAAACCGAGCTGCCTTTCAGCATGTGATGGCACTCGCTGGCGTTTTTTTTCCTCTGCTGTCGGGCTGGAGCCGCAGCCCCGGGAGCGCCATCCCTGCCTGCATTCCCTGCCCGCCCGCTCCCCTTGGCTCTCCCGGAACGGCCCGGCTCGTCCTGCGGGACCTTCCCGAGCGGAGGAGGAGGGCAGGCGGCGCATCCCGAGCATGAGATGGGCAGCGCGGGGGGCCGGGCAGGCACAGCCCCGGCGGCATTCCCGGGAATGCTGAGCTGCGGGAGCGGCCCCGGCCCGGCGGCGCGGCCAGGGTGGTGTGAGTGCCCGGCCCGGCGGCCCTGCCTCTGCCGGCCCATGCCTGCCGGGAGATCCAGCCGGCTGCTGGGAACCTCCGCAGGGACCTGCAGGGGGTAGGCCTGGGCTAGGGATCCATCCATGGGAAGGACGGAGCTCTGGAGCAGGGGTAAGTAGTGCCCAGCCCGCGGAGACGCCCCGTGCTGGTGTGAGATCCGCCGGGATCACAGGGATTCCCCCGGGATCACAGGGGTCCACTGGGATCACAGGGATCCGCCGGGATCACAGGGGTCCACTGGGATCACAGGGATCCGCCGGGATCACAGGGATCTGCCGGGACCACAGGGATTTCCCCGGGATCACAGGGATCCGCCGGGATCACAGGGATCTGCCGGGATCACAGGGATTTCCCCGGGATCACAGGGATCCGCTGGGATCACAGCAGCAGCACCCCCGGCAGATGGAGTTTGCAGGGGGTGGTTGGGTTTTTGCACAGGCTGTCTGGCGTGACAAAGCTCAGGACAGTGCCCGCCGTGGGGCTCCTTCCAGAGATTAACTTGGGGCCTTTGGGAAGAGCTTTTTGCACAGAGGAGATCGGTCTGAGATCATATGAAATGAGGTGGAGGGGCTGGGAGTGGGGCTGGGGAACATCCCAGCAGTGCTTTCTACAGTGGCCATCGAGACACACGTTTTGAAACCTTTAGTGCATCTTCTGCTAGTTAGAGAAACAAGAGGACAGTAAATAAGTGAGTATGTTGGATGTGCTGGTGCTAGCTGTGCTCCAAACTGTTGCTAATAATGCCTAGCACACGCGAGGGTAGGGTTAGCAAAGGTTTCCTTTTAAAATGAGATTTTATCATTTATTTCCTTTGCTTTGATCTTTCATGCATCTTTAAAAATGATCTTTTGAATAGGAAGTAATATCAGTTGATAAAGTGAATGTGTATCAACTCTGACCTTTTTACCTGGGTAATTTTTAGACCTTTATTATCTGTTTTGGTGGTTTGTTTGTTTTGGTTTTTTTTTTTTTTTTTGATAAAGGTTTGAATGTTTGTGGAGCAAACTTGGATAAATCTTTCATCAGGTGCAGGGACACACAATACTCATGTTAGACGTCAGTCTGACAGGAAACAGAGAAAAATCTGTGTTTGACAGAATGGTTTCAGGAGGTTACATGCATTTCTTCATTCACAGCCTGTAAATTATTAACCAGGCAAAATCAGCATCTGGGCTTTCTAGGAACAGCTCTGCCCACGTGCCCACCTCAGAAATCCTGCCACAGGAGCTTGGTGCCACTCCAGGCTCTCCAAAGGAGCACAGATTGTCACAGCACCTGCAGCACCCCTGGAGAACGTGCTGAGAATTGCCCTGGCTCCTTTCGGCAGTGGAGGTCACTGTGTGTCAGGATGTGTCCCAAGTGCTCCCTGTGTGCTGGCTCAGCTTCTTGGCTTTTGTGGAGGAGACTTGGACTTAAACCACTTCCTATTTCCTGCCTGTCTTTGCTCCTTGCTTTTCCTAAGGCCCACTGAGCCTTTTATCCCTTGTTCCCAGATTTGCATATGAGAAGAGAGGGAATCTCTTCCCAGACTTTTGTTTTCCTGGTTATTTGGTCAGGCATAGTGACACCTTTCCTTTGAGGGTTTGGTTGGTCTTGCTGGTGATGCAGCACCCGAGATACTCAGAAATCTGAGATTATTATTTGCTATGAGTTAAAGATACTGTGAGGCTTTTTGTGTTTCATTTCTGTGTGTTTGGGTGAGCAGCCCCAGCAGAGAAACCAGGACTGTTTGGACTGGCAGCTTTCAAATTCCTGCACAGTTTGGTGGCAGAGCTTCTCACACACAAAATTCAGCCACTCTGAGACTTCAATTAATGATTTGGAAGCTATTTATTAGACTTGTGGATCTTTTCTTATGCTGATTCCTTAAAACACGCTTGTGTGAATAACCAAGGTCTTCCTTCCTTCCCTCCTCCCTCCTTATCTTCCTCCTTGTCCTCATTTTAAAAGCTGGGAATTTCTAGGGAACAACTCAGTCTGCTCTGGAGATGTGGGGGTCAAACTCCTCCTCCTGTGCAGCTGAATGAGTCGAATCTCAGAAGTTTGAAACAAAAGACGTTCAAAATCCTCTCCCTGATCCCACAATGCTTGAAAAGATGTTTTCCATAAAATCACTCAAATATGTCTCCAAAGTCTTTTACGTCAAACACCTTTGCTTGGGGCCTGGTTTGTGGTACTGGAGGTGTCTGTGCCAGGAGTTCCTGTGTTAGTTGGAATTATCTTTTATCAGCAGTGTGGCATTAATGGGACCCTGTGCCTTTAGCAGCTTAACCCAGCTTTGCAATTGCTTTTATGAAGGGAATGCTTTATTTATGCCGTACTGTTTTATGGAAATTGAATTTGAGAGGGGTAAGTTGTGCACCCCAAGATTATTTTCATTTCCTTTTGGCTCTAGCACACTTATTTCCTTTCCCTGGGAGCCCTGGGGTCAGTGCAGCTGAGCCCCACAGGGCTGTGGGGGTGCCCTGCTGGAGGTGAGGGTGTCCAGGGCTCTGGGAACATGCTGTGGAGCAGGACATCACACATCCCCCTGTGCTGTCAGCCTGGAATGTGCTGTTTGTCCAAACAACAGCACAACCATTTGATCACAACATGCCCCAGTGGAGGCTCTGTGTGTGCTGGACCAGATGCATCAGTTCTCCCAGGCTGGGCTGCCCCTTCCCTCCCTTTGGAAGAGCTGTGCTTTGGATTCCCAGCAGAGGTGTGCTGGCAAAACCTTTCCCTTTGTGTTCTGTCCCTGAGGGTGTCTCTTGGTGGTCAGCAGTAATAGAAGGGAGTCAGTAACAGATTCTGCTCGTTTATCTTCTCGTTCCTCCCTGAGGCACATCCATGGAGCAGAGCACGTGGAGTTCCCTGCTGAGCCTTGGGCTGCTGGGGAATGGGGTTGGGAATGGCCTCCTACCCTTAGTTTGCAGAAGCACCACGATTGCCTGGAGCAGTTCATGCTCTGGCAGTGACTCCCCAGCTGTGGCCACAGTTCCTGAGCGCGGGGACTTTCCATGTTGTCACCACGTGTAAGTTATTACCAGTCTGGTGGAAGAGCAGCCTCCCCTGTCCTGGTGAGCACTGGTTTGGGAGCCTCTGCTCAGGGCTGTGGTTCATGTTGTGCTCTGAAAGCCCAGAGCCTGGAAATAGTGTCCCCCTGAGAGAAGGGGAAGGAAGTGAGGTGTCAGGGAAGCAGAAAGTGTGCAGGGAAGCACATAGGTGAAGCAAATCTGTGAGAGGCTCCACATTCCTCCCGTGTCTTCCCAAGTTTCATTCCAAGTGAGAGAGATTCTGTGTCATGTGGAGGAGCCAGAAAATCCAGGTTTAACCCAACTAAGGTGAAAAGCAGTTTTCAGCCCAGTGGCTTCAATCTGAGTGTTTATTTTATGGCCATCATTTCTGTAACCTGGAGTACATGGAGCGAGGGAGTGTCTCAATGGTCAGTTCTTACCGAGCTTTAAAGACAAAACACAAAGCCATGAAATTCCAACTAAACCCCCCCCGGCTACAAATGGAGCCCAAGGAGCCATCCAGGATGTTGTGCCCTCTTTGCCAATCACCAGTGCCCAAAGTACTGCTCTCGTGGAGCCACACACGGGGCTGGGTGTTCCTTGGTTTGGTTTCAGTAACATCAGATATTTTAACTCCATGAAAACACTGGGTTTTCAGATGCTCAGAAGTTGTTTTTGCCTAATGGAGTCCCCAGTGGCTGCATCTAAGAACTTTTTATGAATATTTCATTCCTTCTGAAGATTGACCTTCTTACACATTTAGAGGAAATAAAAGGGTGAGACCACATGAGAAAATGGGGGGAGTATCTCTGATACAACTCTCTGAGATTTTATGTCCCAACAAGCTTAGGCATCAAATAGACTTGGCTTAAGAATTAAAACAAACAGACTCCAGCAGTTATACATGAGCTGCCTGTGCTGGCAGCTCAGCCTGGGATCAGGGATTGAGGGGGGATATTCCCAGGCTGTGCATTTCTGACTGCAGTGAGTGAAATGATGTCAAGGTTACTCCTGATTCATCTTCAGAGAGGCTCCAGCTGTGTGCTGGGCTGTGGCTGAGAGCAGCAGCCTGGCATGGGGAAGACCTACCTCTCCAGAAAGGGAGATTGGGAAGGGTAGAATTCCCAAGGAATTTCCTTCCCACTCCTCTTGCTGCGTGGCACTGGGCAGGTGTTCTGCCTGCTTTCACATTTATTTTGTTAGTTGTTATTATTAGTATTCCTTGACATGCCTTGTCCTTTGTGTGGTTGAGCAGAGGGGCCTGTCCTGCCCAGTCCCTGGGAAAGTGAGAACAGCAGCTCCCCTGTGTCTGCAGGGGAGTCCTTGAACAAGCAGCCCATTCCTAGCACCTGTGAGAGATTCCTCCTCAATTCCTCCTCACCCAGAGGGGCTTCTGCATATGGACAGACCCCTGAGGGGCAGCTGTTGCAGCCTGGGGGGGATTGATCACCACCACAACCACCTTCACTCCACACTGATGTGATGGCAGGAACACCATCAGGTGCTGAGAACTTCACCCAGTGCCAAAAGCTGGTGTTGAATTGCAGAGTTGGCTCCTGCCATGGATTTTGTGTCTCTGCTGGGTTTTGGGGTTGTTCCTCTGCTGTGCCTGAGCAAGGGCAGTTCCCTGCTCTGAAGGCAGAGCCAAAGCCTGTGGGCCGCAGTGGCAACAGCCTCAGTAGCCTTTGTCCAGCACCACACCTGGAATTAACCTCTAAATCAAATGCCAAATCCTGGAGCAATTAAATCTCACGAGATGCCCTTTTTGCTGCCACCCCAAAGCCATGCCATTTGCCCTCCCTCTGGGAAGAGCTCGGGTGGTGTGGATGTAAAGAGTTGCAACAGTCTGGGCCACCACAGGAGCTCTGTTTTCTTCATGTCCTGGTCAGGATGGGAGCCCAAGACTCCCCCTGTCTCCATCCACCTCCAGCTGTGGCTGCCCCATCCCTGGAAGTGTCCAAGGCCAGGCTGGATGGGGTTTGGAGCAACCTGGGCTGGTGGAAGGTGTCCCTGCCCATGGAAGAGGTGGAATAGATGAGCTTTAAGGTCCCTTCCACCCAAACCACTCTGGGATTGTGTGATTTCAGAGTTGTCCTCTGCAGGAGTGTGGATTTGTGAGGGACGTCGAGGAGTGTCCCAGCTGTTCCCACCTCTCCCAGAGGTAGCAAGATACTTGGGCATGAGCTCACTGGAAGTTTAGAGTGCAAACAAAGGAACAAAACAGCCCAAAGAAGAGCTGTTCTGGTGCATATAAGGCTCATATGGAGCTATTCCTGCATCAGGAGGATTAAAGCACCCTGAGGGTCCTGCAGGAACCTGCCCTTTTCTCTGGCTGTGCATATTTGTAAACCGTGGGGGGATTTATTAGTGTTGAAGGTGAAGATCAGTCGAAGGGATGCTGAACAATCATCCTGCCACAGGAGAAAATTGTCTCTTGTGATTTGCTGGCTTAAAATAGTTCTGAAAGTAACTACAGGCAGAATCCACATCCCACAACCTTTTACATTTACTTAGTGCTGGTACTTGCAGAAAATTCAGCTGCTGAGTTCACCTGGGATTTGATGGGAATCTGTGTCTGCTGGGAAAGGAATTTATTGTGTCCAGCACTGGGGCTCCAACAGCACAAGGTCGTGGAGCTGCTGGAGAGAATCCAGAGAGACCATGGAGCTGCTCCCAGGGCTGGAGCCCCTCTGCTCTGGAGCCAGGCTGGGAGAGCTGGGGGGGTTCACCTGGAGAAGAGA
>JAWWES010000067.1:454330-466943 GCA_035583135.1 Lophotriccus pileatus
GGAGCAGAGGATCCTGCACCCTGGGGACTGGAACATCCCAAGGAGCAGAGGATCCTGCATCCTGGGGACTGGAACATCCCAAGGAGCAGAGGATCCTGCACCCCAAGGAGCAGAGGCCCCAGCTGAGCCCCAGCAGGATCAGGGACACACACACACACACACGCACAGAACTGTGCTCTGGGGACAGGAGGAGAGGCTGGAAGTGGACCTCACTGGGAATTGCTGGTTTGGGAGTGTCTCCAGCACTGTTCTGACCAGCCTGTGGCTGCTTTGGCCCAAAGGCAGCACTGCTCAGCACTGCAGCCAGGCTGACATCAGCACAGCTCCCTCAGGGGTGGGCACAGGGCTGGGCCCCAGCCAGGGGCTGGGCAGGGCTGGGAAAGGGGTTTGGGAGGGGCTGGAGGAAATTGGAATGTCAGGATGTTTTGGGCCCTCACGTTTGGGATCACTCTTGGATGCTTTGCAGGGATGTCTCTGAGCACACAGTGCAGAGATTTCGTGTGTGTGGGGCCAGTGGGCTGAGTTCTTGGGGAAGGCAAAGCCTCCTTTGCAGCCACTGTGCCCCAGGCCCAGCTCCTGAGAAGTTCCCTTGCCTTCTCCTCCAGTATTTGACTAAACTGGATTGGAGATGCTGCGAATTGGCCTCATCACTTTAAAGGCTGGACACAGAACCAGCCACCTTTTGTCTTCCTTTCTTTTTCCTTTTTTTCCTTCTTTTCCTTGTCTTCCCTTTTTTTCTTCTATTTTTTACTTTCTTTTCTTTTTCCCTTTTCCTCTTTCTCTTTTTTCCTTTCCCTCTTCCCCTTTTTCTCTTTCCCCTTTTCTTCTTCCCCTTTTCCTTTCCCTTTCTGTTTCCTCTTTTTCTCCCATTCTTTTTCATTGTTTCCTTTCCCTTTTTCCTCTTTCCCTTCCCTCTTTCCCTTTGTCCTCTTTCCCTTTTTTCTTTCCCGTTTTCCTTTCCCTTTTCTCACGTTCTTAGCTGCTTTTTCATTTTTCCCTTTCCCTTTTTTCTCTGTCTCTTTTTTCTCTTCCCCTTTTACTCTTTCCCCTCTTTCTCCTTCCCCTTTTTCCTTTTTCCTTTTTTTCTCTTTCCCTTTTTCCTTTTTCCCTTTTCTCCCATTGTCTTATTTCGGTTTTCCCTATTTTTCCTGTATTTTTTTTAATTTCCATTTCTCTTCTCTTTTAAAGCACTCCCCTGCCCAGTGCTCCCTGCTCTGTGATTCCCCTCTCCCATGTCAGTCCACGTCCCTGTTTCCCAGCTCCATAAAAGAGCTGAGAAACTTGTGGCATCTGGATCCAATGACTGGGAAGGTATGGAAGGAACTGCACAGCTGAGCATCATTTCTGCCCTGGAGACACTTTCCCCCTGACATCCCAGGGCCTCTCCCAGTGTCCAGGGGAAGATTCCATTCCATCAGTGTTGCCTGCAGTTGGCTCCACATGAGAGCCCAATGGAGGTGTGAAATAGCTCATGGAATGGTGCTGCAGGGGGGGAGATTTTGGCAGGACACGTCTGGGGCAGGCCAAAAGTCCTGGAGGAGGAGGGAAAGAGCCTAAAACCCAAATTTGACTTTACTCACCCTGGATGTGCTTCCAGAGCTGGTGTCCAGGCCCTGCAGCATGTCCTGGATTGCTCCCATGGACACAGGGAATTCTGGTGTTAAGGTTAGACTCACATCAGTGTAAAGGCTTTCAGACATCTGTGATCTGTTGCAAACCCAGAGGGGGGTGTTGCCATCCTGGCAGCTCCAGGTTCCAGATCTTGGAGGAACCAACCCCCCCGTTTTGGGGTTGAAGGCGTTGGTTGCCCCGTGTGGGCTGGGCAGACCCTCCCTGTGTGTTGTGTGGCTCACACAGACAGTTCCTCTGTCATTTCACCCTGGAACTCGAAAGCCAAAGCCTCTGAACACGAGATGCTGGGCAGGGCACAGCCCCTTCCACGGAGGAATCCTGCCCTGCTCCTTCCCCTCTGCAAGGACCATTTTAGGGCCCCGAAGAGGATTAGTGTTTGAGGCCTGGTTTGCAAAAACCTTCCCAGATAAAGTCTGAAAAACATTCTTTAGGAGGTGTGTTTGTGACACTTTCTGCTGCAAGTCAGCTTGTGAAATCCAAGCTTTGTGTGAGCTCCAGAGGGGGTTTAAGTCTCTGTTCAGCTTTTCTCCTGCTTATAAAGTCAAAAAATGAATCCACTTTATTGGCTCTTAAGAAGAAGTGGGAATATATGCAGAGATGTTCCAAGTGTTTCAGAAAAAGGGAGAGACAGGATCCTTCTTTTGATTCTTTTGGAGAGATTTAAACCTGAAAACAGAGGTAGGGAATTAAATCTTACTGGGAAGAGCTGATGATGGAGGGCTTTGTTTGCTTTGGTTTTTTTAGACCAATATAGGTGGATTTTCCTTTTTTTTTCCCCCAAGTAAAATTGCACTGATTAATTTCTAGAAAGGAAATTCAGTGAAAAGATTGCTGCTGGTAAAACAAAAGGATAAAGTGCTGGGAGGGGGGTGTGAGGACTGTCCCTGTGAACACTCTGAACCCTGGAGACAGTAATTAGAAGCCTTAACAATCCCTGGGGGCCCTGGAGGAGCACGTGGGATGTCTGAGACCTGTAGGAATTCCTGCTGTACCTGTGGCTGGGAAGGTCCATGCACAGTGTTTGCCATCCTTGGGAAGTTCCCTGGGGATAAGCAAAGCACTGACATCACATTTCAGAGGGGTTATTTTGTGTGTGGTGAATAAATCGCAGGTCAGAGCCTGCAAAAAGGCTGGAATGGGCTAACCCAGCCCAGCTTGGTTGTAAGAGAGGCTGAAAATGGGCCTTTTGGGTGATTTTGGGTCAGTTTGTGTGACGTTACAGCAACTGCCTGTGCATGTGTTTAAATATTGCAACAGAAGAAGTCTGAGCTTCTTTGTTCTGACAAATGGGAGAAAAATAAAAAGCATGAAGTGAGTTCTGTGGCATTTCCACACCTCAGCCATCCTTTTTGGTGCCATTTTGAATGGCAGGGGAGAAGCAGGGCCTGGCTGGGAGGATGTTCACGTTCTGAGACAGACCTTGACCCGCAGCCATCTCCTGTGGTTTTTGTTTCCCGTTTGCACGCTCCCAGGGACATTGCTGAGACAGAACTGACAGGCCCTGGCAGCCAGAGATGTCAGACTGTGCAAGTGGGAGCGATGGGTAACAAAATCCTGCTGCTAGACCTGCTGATGGACCCTTAAACTCAGCCTGACTGAGCTTGGAGCCCAGCCCAGCTCCCCTGCCCCTGCTCTCCATGGACACTGCCAGTGTCCTGCAAAGGGAGCCTGGGTCAGCTCCAAGTGGATTTCTAAGGCTGTTCCCAAAGCAGGAACTCGTGGGCCAAGCGGGATTTTCTCCTTTTCCTGCTCCCATTTCCATCCCCTCTGGCAGAGGGCTGAGCCAGGCCTTGCTGTGGCACGGGATGCCCAGTGCTGTGCCCTGTTCCTGGTTTTTGTCCCGGCTGTGCTGGTTTGATTGATGGAATCAGGGCTCTGATGCACCAGACACAGGCATTTCCCAGCCCTCTGCCCCTGGTACCTCCCAGCTCTGCCTGGCAGGAGATCCCAACTGCATTTCTCCTGTTTGGAGAGCAGGATGTGCAAAGCTCCGAAGGGATCCCTGTGCAGCATTCCCTGGCTGTGACTGCTCCAAGGGGAGGGCAGGCCAGGAAGAAGGGAGAGCAGACAGGAGTCCCCATCCCTGGTGCTTTGGGGGAGGGCAGAGTGGAGAGTATCTTCACAGAGGACGAACATCCAAAGTGCGGTTTGCTGGGTCTGGCTGCCTGTGGCAGTCCAGGCTGAAACCACAGACTGCTTGCAGCAGGATTTTTGAGTCGAACATTCAAAAATACAGTTGGTTGTGTTTTTTTTGTCTTAAAGGCTTGCTCTTTAATTGATTAATAGTTTCTGATTGAAGCTCAGACACCTGGAGAGCAGTAAGTGCTACAAACATTCCTCCTGTGCAGAGCTCTTCAATCAGTTGATTCTAAGGGACAGATTCTAACACACAGATATTCCTCTGTGTTTAATATGCATATAAAAATATATATAGAGAAAAGCTGGTCACATCTTTGATAATGGGATATATCTGTGTGGAGCATCCAGGCTGGATCCCACCCAGTGCAAAATCTGTTTTCAGAATGTGTGTTAACCACTTTCTCCATTTTTTATCGAGGGTTTTCTGCCTTTATTTAGAGATTATGCTGTGAAAGATAAAGCAGTTGCTGTGTCCTTTTATTGAACAGTAAATTCAGGCAAAGGTTCCCGTGGTGCAGCCACCATCCCACCCCCTTCTCCAAGGCCAGGTTGGATGGGGTTTGGAGCAGCCTGGTCTGGTGGAAGGTGTCCCTGCCCATGGCAGGGGAGGGAAGGAGATGAGCTTTAAGGTCCTTCCACCCCAAACTTCCCACGATTCTCTTTGCAAACACCCCCAGGCACGTGAGGCACCAAACTCGTGGCACAGTGTGGGTGGGAGATTCACGTCTCTCACCTCCAGGCAAGTGGTACCAAGTGCCAGGAAAGAAGAGCAGACAACAAGCTGGGGGGGAAAGGCCATGATGCTTGTCTGGGCCACAGATACTGGGTATTTGTTTATAAAGTCCCCAAAACCTTTTTAAACCTGCCATGGCCTTTCTGGTTGGATTATTCCTGCCCTGTCCTTCCAGATGTTCACACACGTTGAGACCTCTTTTCCAAGGTTAGGAGGGCTGGTTTATGGCAGGCAAAAGAAAGCAGCAGAACTCCTTGTTTCCAGAGTGCTGATCCATCACTCCATGCTCTGCTCCAGTGCTGGATCTGAGGTCACACCCCCTGAGCCTTCTGCTCTCAGGGGTGGTAAATAAAACTGCAGTGACAATAGGAATGTGAGTTAATAAGGAAGGCATGGGGCTGGCAGGCAGCCTGCAGAGAGTTCAGGAGGTGCCAAATCCAAGGTGTGGTGTCTTTGAAACACCTGGCTCTGCTCCAGGCCTTTGGAAAGTCAGCTGGCATCTGTGGGGAGGAAAGTTGGGATAGAATTGTGTCTGGACTGCATAATTAACATGTGCTACGCTGTAACTGGTGTGATGAGAGTAAAGGATAAATTCATTCAGTGACTGGGTAATAATGACTGAGGAATAATAATTCAGTAACTGGGTAATAATGATTGAGGAGAAGGATGTGACTGACTGGCCTTGGAGTTTTCCCACAGAGTTGGGGAGGGCAGCACTCCCACCCAGCAGGATGGACACCGGGCTGTGCTCTGTCCTGTTCTAAAAGCAACTTCATCTTGCCCTCTGCTCAGCCTGGGGTTTGCTCTGGGATCCTTAATTCACACACAGAATCCCAGAATGGCTGAGGTTGGAACAGCATCTGCCTGTGCTAGAGCTCTGGGATTTCATTGCCCAGCTTTTGGGACTAGTTCTTCAGCCCCAGCCATGGAGCAGATTCACTGCTCCTCTGTGTAAATCTGTCTGGTAACGAGATGAAAAATGACTGTAGTACTGAAACTTTGGCCTTTAATTTCTCCATTCGTGGCTCTCTTTGTTTTGGTTTGGGTTTTTTCTCTGTAATTATTTAAATATGCACTGTGAAGGACACAGGGGCAGCTCTTTCTTTTCTTGACTCTGGGTGCATGAGATGCAAGCCCAGGGTTTTAGCCTTGTGCGGATTTTGAATTGAATAATTTATTTATAGAGCGACACTGCAGAAATAAATACTGTTCTGGAACTGTTGGTGCTAAAGCACATTCCTGCAGCAGGTGCAAGTGTAGGTGCATTTCAAGCTGTCAGAGACACACCAGAAACAGAGACTTTCTGTGCTCTGTGTTGTGGCTTCAGCTTAAATTCCAGTAGGGAAATGGTCTGGTGGATTTATGTGATTTGCTGTGGAAAGAGGGTATCTGAAAATAAGCCCCACAAGATAAGACCTCACCAGAGACCCTCCCAGTTCGTCAGAGTCATGTTGGACTGAGCTGAAGGGGAATGGTGAGTGATAAACAGCACCTTCATCTGCTCTTCAGATGGTTTTCCCTGATGGAAACCTGCAGCTGGAGGGAAAGGCCGGCGTGGCCCTGCTCTGGGGAGGGGAGATGAGCAAGAGAGAGAGTGATTTCTCAGAATAAAGTGCAGTATCACATGGCTGTGCTGCCCTGGAAGGTTTTTAAGCAGCAGGAGCTCTCCCAGTTCCAGGGGAGTTTGTTAGTGTCGTGTCCTTTGGGCGCTTTGCCTTCAGCAGGAAAACGAGCCTGGAATTAGAGCTCGCTCTTCTTGTCCCCAGAGCGTGTCCTGGGAGCTGTGGAGCAGAAGTGACAATCACTGCTGCAATCCAAGGGGACAGGGCAGTGATTGTGGGTTCCTTCTGTGAGTAATGAGTCCTGGCAGGACTGCTGATCATCTCCTGGTGCTTTGCAGACAAGGCTGGGCCCGGCCACAAATTGAAGGGGACAGTTGGGCTGTTCTGCAGAGACACTGGATGCTGCCCTGGCTGAGCAAGTGTAAAGCTGCAGCTAAAATCTCCTTCTTTGACAGCTCCTCCAAGGGCTGGGCTTGGTGCAGATCCAGAATAAGAGCAGGATGGTGCTGGAGGGGCTGTTTTTCTCAGCTGCCTTGATGTTTATTCCTTGTGGAGAAGTTTAACATCCATGCATCTTTAACAGCAGTTTTCCAGGACTGTCAGTTGGGGAAGGTGACAGTCTGTTGGGACACATCATCTGCAGCACTTTCATCCAGTGCCATCCTGTGCAGGCTGCAAAGTTGCTTTGATCAACAAGTGGTGATGGATGTCAGGGGGCTGAGGGGGCCCCAGGGACAAAGTGTGTAGTTGTGATGCTCAGCCCCAGTGCAGGTGAAGTTCATGGACCTTGGAAGAGCATCTGCACTTCTGACTAACACACCCATTGGATGTGAAATGTAGGGCAAGAAGGTTAGTGAAGAATATTTTTTAAAAGGCTTTCTCAAGGCACAGAAACCACATCAGAATAAATAACATGTGTAGGGACAGAATCACTGAGTCACAGAGTCATTTGGGTGGGAAAAGATCTCCAGGATCATCAGTCCAGCTACCCCCCAGCTCTGCCAAGGCCTGTGCCAATCCCTGTCCCTGAGCCCACACCAGCATGGCTTTTTAACTCTTTTGGGGATAGTGACTCCAGCACTGCCAGGGCTGGACAACCCTCTCCAATAAAAAATGTCCCCTGATATCCAACCTAAACCTGGCACAACTCGAGGCTGTTTCCTCTTGTCCTAAAGGTGCTTTAGTGGTAAATCAAAGGTGCATCATTTTCGTTGTTTGCAGCAGGTATTTGTTGTTGCTGAGCAAAGTGTCAAAATACCAATTCCAACTGTTGTAATTCCAACAGTTTTCCAAAGTTATGTCCCACCAGTTACACTGAAGGCACCTTGGTTATTAAAGTGATATTCTAAAGAGAATTTGTAATGGAGTTGTTTGGGTGTACAGTCCCTGAGGTGATGAGTGCCGCTGGTTTCCTCAGTTAACTGGAGGTGCTTTGCCCAGCTGGGTTTGGAACTGGCTGCTAAATTAAAAACAAGTTGTGTTTTAGAGGAATCAGTGGTAGAATTCTCAGGGGGAGCACGAGCTGAGCTTGCTCCTTAATCCTTGGGGCTTCCCCAGAGTCCCAGAGCAGGTTTGGGCCCCAGTTTGTTAAAAGCCACGGAGCAGATGTCTCTAGTCACTCTGAGTTGTGTAACCTGTCACACACTGACCTAGTTCAGCCAACACCAAGGGCCCAACTCCTGGAGCAAGATTTACACCTGGAGCGTGAAACAACTCGGAATCAGCTCAATGTGAACTCCCTGCTGGGAATTTCCGAGCTCAGGAATGGGGGCTGGGAGCCTTGAGCTTCCCAAGCCGGGGATGTGCAACAGGCATAACTATAAACAGATGATTTTCAGGATTGTGGAGCAGGTTTGCCACCGGGGGCTTGGGCTTTGACACATAAAAAAGGTGCATTTTTATCTCATCTGTGAGTGTGAAACACTCTGTTTCAAATGGTGTGGTTTGTACAGACCTGCCAGGGCTATTGGACATGGAAGATGATCTGTCTCCAGTGTTTCCAGTGTTCATCTCCCGGGTCTCAGCACCACTTTTCAGTGTTTCTCCTTAAAACTGAGGCCAAAACATCAGCTGGTTTTCCATTAACAAAACTCCTCCAGCGCTGTTCCTGTTTCTTGTGCTTTCAAAATAGCATTCCACCATTCTGGGCTCTCTCCTGGAGTCCTGGTCAGCTCCATCTCTGACATCAGAGCTTCTACACCTTTTCCCTTGAAACACTCTTGTTTTTCTCTCTCTAACCCTGCTCTGAGACATTTCTCACCCCCTGAGTGATATTTTCCAAACACTGGTAAGGTGGCTTCATTCTGGGGTGAGAGGATGAATGGGGTTGGAAGGAAGCAGGGTTGGATACAGGAGAGCTGGAGAGAGAGTGTTTACAAGAGCCTGGAGGGACAGGATGGGGGAATGGCTTCCCACTGCCAGAGGGCAGGGAGAGATGGGAGATTGGGAAGAAATCTTTCCCTGGGAGGGTGGGGAGGCCCTGGCACAGGTTGTCCAGAGAAGCTGTGGCTGCCCCATCCCTGGAAGTGTCCAAGGCCAGGTTGGAGCAACCTGGGCTAGTGGAAGGTGTCCCTGCCCATGGCAGGGGGTGAATGGGATGGGCTTCAATGTCCCTTCCAACCCAAATCATCCTGGGATTTTCTTTTGCTGGTTTTACTCACTCAGGCAAGTAATTTTCAAAGAGCTTTTTGTTTGGTTTGGTTTGTTTGTTTGATGTTAAAGCCCAGCAGTGCAGAGGAGTTTACAGCACATCTGTTGTTGTATTGAATCCCTACAATGTCCATGTCACCTTTGGGACTCTGTATACATTAATACACTCCCTCCTTGCCTTGGCACGTGGAGGATGGTGGAATTTTAGTTCCCATCCCTTAGCAGTTGGTGTGTGGCTTTGAAGGATTTCCTTTGTGGCTCATTCCTTTAATTTTCTGGAGAGCAGCAAAGCCCCCCATGCTGTGCCCTCCCCTTCACCCCGTGTCTCTGTGTGACCTGCTGCTCCCAGGGTGTAATTTTACTCAGGAGATGATTGATATGGAATTGTTTGAATTAGAACGTGTCAGAAGGGCAGGGCTTTCACTCACATGTCATCCTGGAAATCCTGGTTCCAGCTCAGGAGGGAATGTCAGGCTGCCAGTCAGAAACAGGGTGGAAGACTGGGCTTAAGGGTTTCTTGGTGTGCTCTTGTCCCTCTGTACCTGCACACAACCACTTCCCAGCGAAGCCTGGGCCAAAGGTTTGCTGCCTGCTTGTTTGTGGCAAAGCTGCTCTTCCTGGGGAGGTCAAGGCTTGTGGCAGCTTCTCACCCAGAGAACCCCCCACACCAGCTCAGGGAGAGCTTCCAAAAGGGGTGAGGACCAGCAAGGACGACCCTGCTGGAACTCAGCCCAGGTCCTGGGCAGCCCTGGCTGGGTTTGGTGCTCCTGTCTGTGACTGGAATCCAGGAACTCTCATTTTTACAGGAGAGAAGCTGCAGTGGTTTCCATTAAAATATCTCTTTTCTTCCTGCTGATTGCAATTATTTGATAACAAAATGATAATTAATGCTGAGAGATTAATTTATTCAGTGGAATAAGGCTAATAAGGGTTCACCACATAAATATACTAGATTTTCTCCTCTGCTTGTGCCTCCTGCTTTGTCTGTATATATGTTCCCTTTATCCTGGGCTAGTTTCTCCCTTGTTTCGAGGTGCAGTGCTGAAGTTTTAGTGTTTCATTCAGAAGCAAAGCAGCTTTATGTTGCCTTAGTGCAAACTGCCTTTAAGTTGAAAGATTTATCATTTCCTTCAGGCTACAATAACACACCAGAAGTCATGGAATCACCCAGCTCCAAACACTTCCTGGGTGAACTCCAAGGGCTGCATTTTATTAGTCCTGCTTTTCTGTTTTGACTACAATTCTAAGCCATTTTCCATGACTTGAAATAGGAAAAGGGCTGAAGGGTCAGGCTGGAATAACACAGAGACCCCGAGCCCCAGACAGCTGTGGGAGTCCCCCCATGGCAGAGTTAACCTCTCCTGGTGGGTGCTGCTGCTTTTCCAGCTATTTAATCCGAGGGGTTTTCTTACCATGGGGTCAAACTGAAGTGACTTTTGCCAGAGACTTTCATCTCATTTTCTGGTCTCCGTCTCCACATGGACTGCAAGGTTCAGGAGAGCATCCATGTGATCTCTCTGAGGAAATAAGCATTTGAACCAGAAAAGAAAGGTCTAGCCCAGTCTTAAAATAAATAAATCTGAAGTGCTACAGAGCAAACAGACTGTGGGGCAGGAAGGTTGTGTGTGCTGGAGTTCAGTGGCACCCTGGGATTGATGGACAGAAAGGGGTCCTGTGTGCTCAGATGGAGACAGATCCAGCTGGAAATGGTGGGTTTTTTACATAGTGAGGAGATTTCTACATCTTTATTACAGAATTTCAGCACGTGAGTTTTGTAAATTGATGGTGCCACAAATCCTGACAGCAGCAGAGCCTCTCCTGTGCTGGGGGTGCCCCTGCACGCTGTTCAGTGCACAGCAGGAAGAGCTGCCTCTGCCAGATGCCAAGTGGAAACAGTCAAATAAAAATATTCCTGTGTGGAACTGGCCCTTGGTTTTGGGAGCCCCACTTAGGAGTCTGATTGTTGCACTGATAATTGAGGCATTTAAGAGGTGAGGGAGCAACGATGGGGCTTTAACTCTGGGAATTAAAATGCAAGGGATGGTTTAAATACCTTCCTCTTTAATTTGCAGTAAGTAATGGCTGTCTGTTAGTGATTAAATTCTCACTGAGCTGCAGGAGTTGTGCTGTGTTGGGCCTTGGGAAGAACAGGAATGGAGAGAGACAGGGAAGAACAGGAACAGGGAGAGACAGTGCTGCTCTTCCCAAGCCTCCCAGGGCTGAGCTGAGCTGAAGGGAGTGTGGAAACTCCTCCTGGCTGGGGCTGCTCATCGTCCTCCCGGGGCCATTTGATCAGCAGAGCTAAAAATACCACTCCTGGAGCTGGAGCTGTGCATCCTTGTCCCTCCCAATCTCCTCTCCCTGCGCGTGAAGCCCGAGGAGCTCCGCGGTGTCCGGGGGATGGTTTTACTGACGGGGGGCTCAGATCTCCGGCTCACTGCCAATTAAATCAGCAGCTCAGTAATCTCTGAACGGGTTTTTTTTTGAGCATGACATTTCCTCTTGCTCTGATAACTGGAAGAACACCAGGAGCTCTGTGCAGCGGGCTGAGATCTCACCAGGCTTTCGGCCCAGCAGAGTCAGGGAGAGCAGAGCAGCTGCAACAAGGGCAGGAATGAGCCCAGAGTTTCCATTTTTTTGAGAAATTCCAGATCTGAGATGATGCTTTTCATCATGAACACATCTGTGAATTAAAAATTCCAAAATATCTTTGTTTTTTTAGGTCAAAAGAGACTTGTTTTGTTTTTGGTTTTCTTTTTTTTTTTTTGTCAGTGGTCAATTTTTCCTTTTAAAGATCATGAAACTATTTCATGGTATTATTGAAATCTTCATTTGATTATTTGATTTTCGGATTTTAATGAAATTTGTCACACCCAGGTTTGTAATTGAAGGTCTGAATTTGGGAAATCACTTCACCTTGTGCCTCCCTTCACCTCTTTCTTATGTCCCACTGGAATGAGGGATTTAAGCTTCTGTAAATCAGGACCATTAATAGTTAAATGAACAGTAATTATTGAATTGGAAAATTAGAGGCTGATCAAAAACTAATTGGAGCAACAGTTTATGGGAATCATTACAAACATGCAGAAGGCATTTTTCCCATATGGATGTGAAGTGCCTGGAGCACCAGGAATGTTGAGCTTTGCTCTGAAACAGAGTTGACAACACGAGACCAACTTAACAGGCACTTATTGTTTCTAATATTTTATTAACTCTCTAAATTAAAAGACAATCCTTTTGCCAAACCCTCCTGGCACTTTAGAATTTGCAGGAAATGAGAGCGAGGTGTACAATTTTTACATTGGTGTAGGGAAGCCTTTGGAGTGGTCTGGTTGTGGAACGAGGCTCTTGTTGTTCTGCTGTTCTGGCTGTGCCTCTCTGCATGCCTGGCTGGGAGAATTTAGACTTTGCTGCTTGGGATTTGTGCTGGAAATTTGAGGGGAAGCGTTAAATGTCCAGTTCCTTCCTGGATTGCTGCAGTGATTCCTTCCTGGAAAGTTGATTGCACCCCTTGTAAATATGGCTTCAAAATTTGTCACTTGGGTGCCAAACCTGCAAAAACTTTGCTTAGTACAACTTAACCTAAAGCATGGATGCTTTCTGAGTTTAGTTATGGCAGGCTTAAAATTATGGGATATTGGAAATGTTCACCCTTAGGGTGCTGGAGTAACTTCGTGCTGGGTGGAAATGGGAAGATCTGTTCTGTGCTGACACATCCTGGGCAGGGTCACCGTGAATGGGAGTGAGGAATGGGCAGCTCTGCTCCAAAAATTGGAGGGGCAGGTTCTGAGCTCTTCTGAGAGGAGGAAGGGAACAGTAGGGCTGTGTCAGGGCAGGCTCAGGTTGGATCTCAGGGAAAGGTTCTTCCCCCAGAGGGTGGTTGGCACTGCCCAGGCTC
>JAWWES010000067.1:474910-492329 GCA_035583135.1 Lophotriccus pileatus
ACAGGGGCCATGGAGCCATGGAGCACAGGATCCATGGAGCACAGGGGCCATGGAGCACAGGATCCATGGAGCACAGGATCCATGGAGCACAGGGGCCATGGAGCACAGGAGCCATGGAGCACAGGATCCATGGAGCACAGGGGCCATGGAGCACAGGAGCCATGGAGCACAGGGGCCATGGAGCACAGGGGCCATGGAGCACAGGGGCACAGAGTCCATGGAGCACAGGAGGCAGGAAGTTTGTCAGGAGCTCAGTGCTGATGAGGGCACTGAGATGGCACTCCCTGCCTGTAAATCCTGCTCTGTGCCAGCAGGCTGGAATGCAGCTGGATTGCAGCCCAGGCTGTTACGAGGAATAATGTGAGCAGGGAAACTGAGGCACGTGTGGCTGCCCGAGTGTGTGCAGTGGGAAACCTTGGCAGGACTGACATGGAACAGGAGCAGCTGTTTCACAATGCTGTGTCCTGTTCCCAAACCCACCTCATCCCTTTCATTTTTAGGATACTCTTAACTTTCAGTGGGCCGTTGCACAAGTAGCTGAGTGGGGTTTGCTCCCCAGGACTGAGGAACACACCCAGTGTCTCTGCTCGTGTGGTGACAGCAGCTTCCTTAGTGAAGACTTGCTTTGCTCCTGGGCCACCATTGCCTTGAGGAAATCACTTCCCTGTGTCCCTTATCCCTGGCTGAAAACTGGGGATGTGTTGTCTTTTCTGTAAAACACACTGAGATCCATCAGTGTAAAACATCTGCTGGAAGTTGGGCACTGCTGGTCCCAGTTGTTGCTGTCCCTGCCTGCAGGATTTATTTCAGTTCTGCCCCTTGTTATTTTCTGTAATAGAGCCCACGCAGAGCTGGACTCAAACCAAGCCAAGTGTAGTATTGGTGACACTGATTTCCTTTTGAACCATTGCAGGATTGCATTTTTATGGGAGTGAGCAAAGCTTCACAAAACCTGTTTGGTCTGCTGAGTCATTTCCATCCTGTTGCTGTGACCCCCCCTTCTCCTCTGCTCCCTTCCCAACCCAGCCCAGCACATCTGGGGGACTTCGGGAGCTACAAAGGCAGCTCTTGGCTTTTTGGAGTGAGAGGAAACAAGAAAACACGTGTCTGTGCCCACACATGCATGGATAGGGCATCAGTTCAGCTGCTTGAGAGCATTTTCCAAAGTGTTTGACACCATCCCTACAGTTTAATCAGAGCACTCCTGTACCCCTGGGCAGAGATCCTGCTGTTCTTAAGGCCCCTCTCCTTAGGAACAGCTGGAGAATCCAGTAACTCTTCCACCTCACAGCTTGGCCTGCCCAAGGCAGATGTGGGTTCACAGTTTCTTGCCGTGCTGGGTACTGTAGTTCTTGGGATTGTGCTCATGGCGGGCTGTGACTGATGTTGTCAATCTTGTGCAGGTGGGAGACATCGTGTCTGTCATTGATATGCCACCAAAGGAGCTGACCTCGTGGTGGAGAGGCAAACATGGATTTCAGGTAGGCACAAGCACCAGAGACAATGATAAAACTTAGATAAAGGCAGGAAATTCAGCAGTTTGTTCCTAGAGCTGCTGTGCCTGCACAGGGTGGGTTGTGGGGATGAGCAGGGTGTCCTGTGTTGGTGCCAGGGCACTTCACCCAGGGACTCCATGGGAAGGTTGCTCCCTGCCTCCCCTGGGAAGGAGGGCTGGCCACGGCCCTGTGATGGACAGCTGGCCTGATGTTTGTGGAAGCTGTGCTGTCCCCCTCCAAGGCAGCTGACACTGTTGTTCACATCAGCCTGTTCCTTCCAGGAGCTAAAACCAGCTCAGGCAGAACATCGAGAGTTCAGAGAACTCCAGTTGACAAAACAGTGCCAGTGACTTGGACAAGCCACCCACCCAAGCTGTGCTCTCACGTCTGTGTTTGCTGGGTGGGGTAAAGATTGCTGGGCTCTGTAAATCTTCCAGCAGGGAGATTTAGACTGAATTTCAAAAGGTCCTAAACATACCTGGGAATTAGGCACCAAAATTCTGTGTCCACATGGCTCTGTCCTTCCGAAGAGTTTTACTCCCTAGCTTGGATTTTCTCATTGGGAGATGTAAAAGATAAAGAAGTCTCTGTTAACGAAGCAAACCCCAAGGCTGCTGAAGGTTGGGGGGTGACTTCTGCTGTGTCTCATGTTTCAGCTCCTTTCAGGCAGAGGGATTTTCATCCAGCAGCTGCTGTCTGTGAGGGAGTGGAATTATGAGTTTGCTCTGGAGAGGGTCAGAATTGACCAGACACTTGTGTGTTTTGGCACGGAAAGTCTTCTCAAGGTTCCTCAGCTCTTCCCTGACAGACCTTTCTGTGCCAGGTCCAGCCTGTGGCCCGGCTGTCGGGGAGCAGTTGGATCTCCAAACACTACAAATCCCAGCTGGATGCAGTGGTAGTTAAATGATCACATTGCTGCCTGACCAGCCAGAGCTTTTGTTGGCTTTGGATCAGATGTGGGAGTTCAGATAACATCTCATTTGTACAATCAGAAGAGCATGGACATGTGATACCTGCTCTGAAATTAGATTTGTCTCTAGAGTTAACACATTGATATTGCTTGAACAAACTTCTGGGGTTGAACTGTGTTATGGCTTTGCTGGACTTTTGTTCTAATCTTGGAAGCCCCAAAGCTTTATTTGCTGTATTATTAAATAGAATCTTAGAATGGCTTGGGTTGGAAGGGACCTTGGAGATCAGCAGTTCCAACCCCCAAATATTAATTAAGTGCTTTAGTACTGCTTGGAATGATCAGGCCATGCCACATTTAACTTCCAAGTGAATCGCTGAAGCAAAATAAAGCTACTTTGTGATCTGGGCATGAGTGTGGACACTCTGCACACACTGATGGATTACCAGGGTTGGTAATAATTCCATTATTCAGTGTGAGCTCCCTGCCTGCCATCAGCCCGGCTGAAACTGGGACTAGGTCTGAAGAGTATCACTGGTGATTAAAGACACAAAAAGCAAGGCAGCTCTTCTGCAGTTTGTCACTGCCTTGTGCCTCCCAGACCAGATCCCACTGTGCTTTCCCAGCACAAAACCACAGTGATGAAACTGCCTGGAGGGGCTTTGTCAGGCTTCTGACACCACAGACCTGAACAGCTGCAGAAATAGAGCACCCTATTCTGGCTTAGCAGAAAATTAGGGGTGGAATAATCTTGTGTCCTTAATTACAGGCAGAAATCTGTCCCAGTGTGCTCAGGTGACACTGAGCCCCACGCTCCGTGAAATGCAGCCCTGGGTTTGTGGCTCCCAACTGGAGGCAGTGAAGTTGTGTTTGAAGGAGCTGCTGGTGGGGGAACAGCCCATGGTCGTGTTTCTGCTCCTGCTGCTGCAGAGCAGAGCAGCTCAGTGGCTGCTGATTAAAGCCATCCCTTCACACACCAGGGAGCTCCCTGCAGAGGGGCATCTCCCCTGGGAACTGAGGGGGTTTGCCATTTCTCTGAAATGCACTCACCAGC
Organism: Lophotriccus pileatus; assembly: GCA_035583135.1. Taxonomy (NCBI): domain Eukaryota; kingdom Metazoa; phylum Chordata; class Aves; order Passeriformes; family Tyrannidae; genus Lophotriccus; species Lophotriccus pileatus. The sequence goes on from JAWWES010000067.1 coordinate 478,371, forward strand.
TTTTCCTGGCCATGGAACACCTTCAGCTCCCCAGAGAGGCAGATTCTGACCCTGTACAGAGACAGGGAGGGGTTTTAACCTGTGTCATGTTTAAGGCCCATAGGCTGCGAGTGTCCAGAAAAAGCACATTTCCTGAGCTAATGGAGCTTTTTGACCATACTGACAGCGAGAAGAGAGTTCAGAGAAGGGAAATTCATATCTGGTGTTGCTACACCAGACCCAGAGATGCAGCAGTGCACAAGTGCCCTGGATGAAGAGTGTGGAGGGGAAGCATGTTGTTATAGTATTTGGTGTAAGTGCTTTATGATAGGCAAACAGTTCTGTTCCTGTTTAGGAACACTGTAAAAGTGATAGCAATCTGTTGATCCAGTCATTTGAATTAATCAAATAAATCACCAGAGCCTGTCCTGCCAAAGAGTTGTGATTCTGAGGGCAGATAAAAGGACAAAGTCCTGACACCAAATATTTGGACAGTTTGTTCATGTTATTTCTCAGGTTTTTGCTTTGTGCTGGGGAAGGAGCAGTGTTTTATCAAACCCACCACAGCTTCCATCATCAATCATGTCATGATGGGAGGAGAGCAAGAACAGGATAAAAAATCCCGTTTCACTGAACAGGGGGATAAAAATCATGTCCTGACTTGAAAGGACTCACCTGGTTTTGTGCTTTCAGAGCAGCTCTGGGCTGTGTCTGCCTGGGCAGGACCTTCACTCCTGGGCAGGAGGACGTTGTCCTGCCCAGCCCCATCCTGTGAGATGAGGGGAGGGCTGTGGGGGCAGGTCAGTGGGCAGCAGGGGTGACAGGCCAGTGGGAACTGCAGCCTGGATGCCCAGGGAGCCAGGGTGCTCCTGCCAGGCAGAGCTGTCCCTGGGAATGACTCACCATTTGTGTTATCCATGGATTTCCATGGTGCAGTGCCTCTCTCCCCTACCTGAGCTCACGACTGCAACACTTTCATCCTGTGCAAAACAACCCACGGGGCTTCTTAGCATCTTCTCTGGTTAAAGCAAAATGATTTTCAAGACATTTTTCCTCAAGCCTTTTTTTTTCTCTTCAGATGCTCTGAGTGTGAGTCACTGCTTTCTTTGTAAGATGGTTACCTAAATTACAGCCACCTCCACATTTACAGCCTTCCAGCCTTCTTTGTTCTCCTCTGCCTTTGCTTCCTGCTTTGTCTCTTCCATCAGTGACTCCGTGTCAGCTGAATCATTAGGGACAGGCCCTTGTTTGATGCACAACTGCCTGTGGATGGAAGTTCTGAGTAATTCTGGTTTTTGGGAATGGTTTCATGAGGGGCAGAGCTGCCCCACAGCAACCTGTGAGCTGACAGAGCCAGTGTGTGCAACCAGAGGGGGACTGGGCTGCTTTGAGTCAGGATTGCAGGAGCTTGAAGGGCTGTGGGGCTGCAGGGCCCTGCTTGCACAGAGTGCAGAAGGCTTGGGTTGGAAGGGACCTTAAAGATTGTTTAGTTCTGACCCCCTCCCACCAGCCCAGGTTGCTCCAAGCCCCGTCCAACCTGGCCTTGGACACTCCCTGGGATCCAGGGGCAGCCACAGCTGCTCTGGGCAACCTGTGCCAGGGCCTCCCCACTTTCACAGGGAAGGATTTTTCCCCAGTATCCCATCAATCCCTGCCCTCTGGCAGTGGGAAAACATTCCCCTTGTCCTGTCCCTCCATCCCTTGTCCAAAGTCCCTGTCCAGCTCTGGTTTCCCAAAGTGCAGGTTGCACCCCAGTCAGGAATGGATCATTAGCAACCATCACCCCACACAGATCTGATTTGTTTGTGAGTGGAAGAATTGAGAGGAGTTTTTTGGCCAAGGTGTTCATCTCTCTTTAACAAGAGCTCAGGGTCAGAGGACCAGCAGTCCTGTTCCTGCTGTAACTGGCATCCCTGAGGTGGGAGAACACCTTGGCAGGGGCTGCTTTGGGAACGAGGTGGGTCTGTCCTGCCCTCTGTGGAGATTCTGCTCAGGAAGGCCAAACAGCTGATAAGAAGTTAAGGATAAAACCTAACCCTCTTAGGTTTTGCTTGACTTCCATCGGATTTCAAAGGAGAAGAGGAAACTTTGAAATTTAAACCACGCTTTACATTAAAGCAAAAACCACAAACCCACAACCAAAATGTCCCAACAACGTTTGATTTGCCATTTGTGTTGCTGCTGCTTTCTCACTTATTTAGATTCCCTCCTCATACACTGAAAATTATCACTGTGAAATTATTGTTATACTGGAAGATTACGACTGGCTTTTCCCCTTAAAGCCTCGTGTAACTTCCAGTTTGAGCAGCCACCACCACGAAAGTGAAAAATAAATCCATAGTAGCAATTGCAGCACTGTTTGCACCACCAGCCTGTGTCTTCCCCCTCTGGTTAAGGTGTGTTGGGATTTTTTTAACCTTTAGATGACCTTGTATTTATCTAAATTTATACTCCCCTGGCTATTAATTTTCGGACGTTGCCAAATCCTTTAATCCTGGCTCAAGCTCTAATAGTGCCTTGCTACATCTGTTGAGATTAACTCTTGGACTAAACTCATTTATTTATACAAAATCGTGGAAAACTTTCCAGGGGAGGAAAAGCATCTTTTAATTGGGTGGGAATGAGGCACAAGCTGTGGGTTGATCTCTGGTGATGATCTCTGGGGGATCTTGAGATAAAAGTTGGAATAAATAAGTCAGAAAATGTAATTCACTGGACTGTGAGCAGGGAGCTTGTCAACGTGTGAAAATCCTTTTCCCCTAAAAAATCCATTGTAATTATTAGTGTGAACATGGCAAAAGGGATGCCCTGAGAGCAGGTACAATGTTTGATTGGGCTCTGAGCTGTCTGGAAGCAGTGACATAACCACGCAGGCTCTTTCACTTCTGAATTCCTGATCAGTGTATTGGATAGTCCATCCAGAAACAGGAGGAATATTATGTTAACAGTCAAAGGAAATGAGTTCTGATTGCAATGTGGGATCTGGGCTTGGATTTGCATCCACACTTAGATGATTAATGGAAGGTTGGGGGCCCAGTACTTCAGGTTTCTTTACACATCTCAGGCACAGACATTGTGGGCAATTATAAAAGTTCTCAGAGCACTGGAAATGGAAAGTAAGTTCATCCCTTCAGCTGTGGAGTGTCCCAGATGATCATTTGTGTGGTGGGCTGAGATTTTCCCTGGATGTGTGTATTTTTCCTGATTTAAAAATTGTCTCCTGGGTCTCGTGCATGGGAAGTGTCCAGCAGAGACTCTCAGGATCGGAGCTGGGGGTGTTCAGCCTGGAGGAGCAAAGGTTGTGTGTCTGAATGGGCTCCAGGACAGCTGGAGAGGGACTGTTTCTCAGGAACTGCAGTGAGGGAGGATGGGTTCAAACTGACTGAGGGGAAATTTGGCTTAGATATACAGAAGCAATCCTTCCCTGTGAGGGTGGGGAGGCCCTGGCACAGGCTGCCCAGAGAAGCTGTGGCTGCTCCTGGATCCCAGGGAGTGTCCAAGGCCAGGTTGGACGGGGCTTGGAGCAACCTGGGCTGGTGGAAGGTGTCCCTGGCCATGGCAGGGGGTGGCACTGGAGGAACTTTAAGGTCCCTTCCAATCCAAACCATTTTATGGTTCTGTGATTTAAACCCACAAATGTTCTGTTTAAATCGCAGCACTTCTGTGTCTGTCCCACTCAGCCTGTCCCTCAGCACCTCCCAGCAGAGCAGGATCCCTGAGCTGCCTGAGGAAGAACCCCTGGCTACCATGCTGGTGGTTATGCTGGTTTTCTTGTGCTAATTGTCCTATTGCTACCTATAAACTGCACTATGGATAATTCCAGGATACCATCTCCTGGCAAAGCTGGCACACCCAGCTGAGGGATCTTGTGTAGGGCTTGGGATGGGCTCTGAGAGTCACTTGGGCCAGTCCCAGGGAGCCCCAGCTCAGGGCAGTGAGATGTGCTGGCCCAGAGCTGCTGTTCCAGGTTCTGTTCCTGAGCTCCCAGAGCCTTCCCAACAAGCACGTTCCGAGTGTGTAATGTTGAGTGTGAGGGGTGACAGTTTGTCCTGTACTCAGTTAAAAGGCTGCCCTGCTGGATTTGGGGGTGTGGGAAGAGGAGTTATCTGCTGACACTATTAACTGTTGCTTCCCTTAGGGGATTTGGAATAGTTCCAGTCTGGAATGTTTACCAGGACACCCCACACATGCCACTGCCACTGAATTGCTGGGGGGCTCACGGGGGAAAATCAACTTGGCATAGGGAGGAGGTGAACTTTTTTTCCTCAGAGACAAAAGGGAGTTGTGTAAGATGAATACACAGAGGAGGAACTGTGTGCCAGGCCTGGTGCTGACTGCCCTGTGCCTCCAGTGGATTTCATGGATGTGGGTACATGACTGACAGCATCCAGGCCCATCCCCTGGCTCTTTGCCACGTGTTCTTGTGGCTTTGGACCAAACTGTGGCTGCCTGCAGGGACCTGGTGCTTCCAGCTGTGCCATCACGTGCCTGACACAGGCCAGGAAATCCTGCCCTGCCTTGGATGGGGTGTCTGGGAAGGGGGTGGTGCTGGAGCTCTGGGTCACAACACAGGCTGTGCTGGGGGAGGTGGGGTGTGACAGGGAAAAAGGGCTGGAAATGTGGAACCAAGGGTAAAAGTTTGCAAAGCTCTGCTCTGCTCTGACTTTCACCTGGCATGGGAGTAAGAAGGAAGATGCTGTGAAATAGAAATGCTGAGAAGTGGAAAACTCCTGTTTGGTCACAGCTCAACCTGGATCCTTAACCAGGGCCTGGCTTTTGAGGCATCTTCAAATGTTTCCCAAGGACAATTCTGGGATATTCTGTGTGGTCCAGCTTGCTGAGCAGGTCCACAGCTAATCAGAAGGTTCAGCAGCTTGGGAGGGGGGGTGTTGGAGCTGTTTTCCCAGTTTCCAGTAATGGATATGGATTGGTGGCACTGTTCTCCCTTCTCCTTCACTGGGAGAAACTGAGGCACGAGAGTTGCACTGTCCAGGAGCCAAAGCAGATCCAAGAGCACACCAGGAGTCCTGGTGTCTCTTGGCGGAGATTTTCTTTGCTGCATTCTGCTCTCCTCTAGAAGTTTTATTTCCACTCAGATCACTGGATTCCTACAAACACAGAACTCATCTCACTCCATGTATATTTTATTAAACTTGTTCTCATTCCTAGGATTGAATTGAATTCAATTGCACTAAACCTTCATTGAACTTTCGTAGCAAGTCTTTAAACGTGCTCAGTTTGAACCCTTCCCTTGTTACCCACACTCAGCAGGGCAGGCAAGGACACAGTAGAGCTTTTTGTCCTCAGAGTGTCTGCTCCTGGCTTGGCAAATAAGAAAGTACCTTTTTTGCTGTAAGGGGACCACACCATGCCAATACATTGGGCCATATTTGATTTCAGTTTTCTAAGGGGATAAAACATTAAAGTGCTGGTGAGTGTTGTGTTTTGGCAGTGAAAAAGGTCGAGTGAGGTTTGAGTAGAGATGAGTGAGATGATGCTGAGAGCTGACACATCTTGTTCTCTGCATTAATTTCTGTGAGAGAGCTCCAGCAAACCCAGCTAAAGCCTTTCTGTCTCTGAGTTCCACTCCAGATCTCAGGGTGTGCAGACACTTGTGGCAAGTTGAACATCTCTGTCCTGTGTACAGGCTGAGAAACCAAACTTTAAAAATCACATTTTACAGGACTAGTGATTTGGTTTGTAGAACTTTTGGCTTTTTGAGAAACACTAAATAACTGTGATAACTAATCTGAGAAGTTATTTCTCTCATGCTGGTCATTGGATGATGGATAATGTTATGGGGCATCAGGCCAGGAGAGGTGAGGGGACATATTTAATTAACAGTTGCTGGTTGAACAGTTCAGATCATCACACCAATGTTCTGCCTGTTTCTGTTTCACCACAGGTTGGATTTTTCCCCAGTGAGTGTGTTGAGCTCATTAACGACAAAGTTCCTCAGTCCGTGACCAATTCGGTGCCCAAACCAGGTACGGAAATCTGCTTTTTCGGCTGCAGTGACCTGAAATGGAGTTCTCCTGGTGCTGCTCCATGTTCAGTGTCTCCTGTACACGTATCATGTGTGTTGATCACCCTCTCCCTGTGCCATGTTCCCTCTCTGTGTTGGTCACCCACATTTCCTCTCTCTGAGCAGCTCCCACTGTTAAATGTTGTTCCCTTGCTGTGTAAACTCACATCAGCGTCCATCCCCTGCCTGACCTGAGAGATTTTAAGCTTGTAAAGAATTTTAGGTACTTTGAGCAATCTGTAATTGGGATTTCAGTTCTAGTGTGCAGAGAGTGTTGCATGTCAGAGTTTTTTTTGTTCAGAACACACAGAAACAGAATGTTTTTTCTGTGATGGAATAAATTCATTTGGTACTGGAAGGTTCTTGGTGTTTGAGGATTGAGAAAGTTGGATATAACAGAACTTGGAATCCTGATTGCTGTGCTCTGGGTGTGTGGCTCCATCTCCTTCCTCCTGCCTTCTGGACAGTTCTGTGTGAAATACAGGCAAGTTAATCCCAAGGTCTGCTGAGGAGAGAAACAATAAAGAGAGAATGAGGGTTTGGATCTGATTTTACTGTCAACCTTCCCATGCTTCCAGTAGGCACTGAAAGGGATCACACTTAATTGTGCTGGCAGAAATACTGGAGGTGAAGCTTTTGTTCAATTCTGAAATTTCTAAAAAAATCTATATATTACTGTAGATAAAGATATTTCTGTATATCTTTTGTATCAAGAGAAGCAGTTTGAATTTGTAGATCTTTCTTAGAATGTTATCCAGCTGACAAGTTGAGTTGGTGTTGAACTGGTGTTCTTTTCATTCCTCTTCTATATTTTAATGGTGTTCCTTATCTTAGGAGATTGCTGACTTGGTACTTTAAGACAAACAGATGCAATTCAGATGCCTTTTTCTAAGGGAAGTCCATGCATTTGATCAGATCAAAGCTTGGGAGTTTGGGGCCAGTGGTGCAAAGTGGTGGTCACCCTGAGCTGGGAGTGCTCTGGGTGTGCTTTGGAGAGCTGGCAGTTCAGGGCAGTGGTGTTCCCAGCCACTGGCACCTCCAGCCTTTGTCATTCCTGGGGATGTGCGGAGGCGTTTGCTGCAGTCAGTGGCACAGAGATCCCTGGCTGCAGCAGGTGGCATTCCCTGGCTCCAGGATCTGCCCTCCACCAGGCAGGGCAGCTTGAGGCAGGGAACTGCCCAGCCCTAAAGCAGGCAGGGGCAACAGTAGACCTAAAATAAGCACAGGCCAGGCCAGTAGATACAACCATAAGCAAGTGTTTATTACTCAACATGGCTCAGGCAGTGGATTAGCTGGAGCTGCTGGTGAGATGGTGGAGCAGCAGATGAACAGATCCCCTCGGGCTTTATCAACACATGGGGGTGGATTTCCTCCCTCAGCCTGGGAAATGTTTGGGATAAAGTTGACACCAAGAGCCCCAGTCCTGTTAAAAGTACTGAACTGGGAGATGCTGCCAAGTCACGAGGCTGCCCTGCTGACCCGCCCTGGGGGCTCCTTGTGGGTGCAATTAAAGGCTCCTCCAGGAGAGCACTAATGAGCTTCCAGATGTGAGGAACGCTGGAGTGATGGTGCAGCTCGTTCTGTAATCCTGGCCTGCCCCTGCTCTGCACACAGATTCCTGATAGGAGCTTTTTGGTGCACTGTGCTTTCTATTCTAGCTTTTCCACCTTGGAGATTAACAGCACTTGCGTGGGGGAGGGGGAGTCTGGAGACTCCTCCTTGAATGCTGCAGAAGTTGGTGGGAACAAGAAGGAGCCAGGGAGGAGGTTCCCATGGTTAAGGCTTGTTGGATGTGGTGCTGGAGGACTCAAGGAATTCTCTGCCTGGAGGGAAAGTGCTCATGAAGTCCTGGAGGGTGAGAGGATGGAGGGGAGGAGGGAGCTCCAGCTCCTGGGCTGTCGGGTGCCAGCACAGCCCAGGAAGGTGACACGGGGCAGGAATGAGGGGCTGGAGCACCCTGGGTGGCTTCAGGGGCACTGCTGCCAAATGGGAAAGTGGATCTTCCCAGGGGCATCCTCCAGAGCCTGGCCAGGAATGAATGGCATTGCCCTTCCACTGTCCATGGCACTGCTGGATAATGCACTTCCCTCACCCACACTCCCTGCATTTTGTGTGTTCTGATCCATGGCTTAAACACACAGAGGGGGTTTCTCATACACTTCAATATCCACATCAGTTATTTCCCCTCTTTACCTCTGTTTAAAATACCAGATTGACTTTTCCCAGGGATCAGAGACTTCCCTAAAAGTCTCACTCGGAGCTCTTGTCCTCACTTGACATCAGCAGGGCTATTTCAGCTCGAGTTAATGGGAGGTTTTAGATCTGGCCTTGATAAGCCCTACTTATAACAGGCCAGCTTTATTTTCTTTAATCAGAATATGATGTGCAGAGCACCCAGGACACTGTGTATCTGCAGAGAGAAGCTCTTTGCCACTAAGGAATTTCCAAACACATGTTGGTTGATTGTCCCTGGATCTGGCTGGGCTGAGGAACCTGATGAAAAGCAGATGGAAAGCAAAGAACTTCCTGCCCTGGGTTTCTATTATTATTTCTAATTAGAGGGTTTGATGTGCACAAGTGGTGGGGACAGCATTTTAATAGAGCCATAAAATATTGCAGTGGTCTCTAATGCAGTTCAGATGGGAATGGAACACAGGGAATGGGAGAGGAGGGTTGGGATTGAGGGCAGGCTCTGCTTTTAAATACTGTTTTCACTGCCTGTGGAAGGATGTGCTTGCACCAGGGGTGCTGCAGCCAGGCCTGAGACCAGGGAGAGAAAATTCCCCCCCAGTATTGGGCTAAGCCTGTGCCCTTGTTTTATTCATGTTCAGTCCTGTAAGAAAATGCTTTTTTCCCAGTTGGGATGCAAACTGCTTCCCTGATTGTTTCTATTTATGTAAAAAACCCTGTAAAGAGGAAGGAAGGTTCTGTGGGCTCATCAAACCCCACATTTCTGGAGCCCTTTCCTTTTTTCTAAATTCCTCCCCTGTTTTTACTCAGATACAATGCTGTAATGATAACTTCTCAGCCTCAACTGTTCTATTGAATCCATGGCTAATATGTCATAGCTGATCCTGTCAATTTAGCAGGATTTCAGTGCCACAGTAGATGGAATCAGCTCCTATTTAGGAAGATCTTTAGAGATCCAGGATAAAGGTTGCATTTGAATTTTAGATACTCGATGAGAAACGAATCTTTGAAATATTCATTGTGCTGCTCAGAAGGAAAAATGGGAATAGCTGCTCTGTTTGTTCCCTCTAAGTGAATATTTGGGCACTGCCTGTAGGTTGTGGCTGTGTTGACTCTTCCCATCCCCTCCTGTCCATCTGTGGTTGGTGTTTTTTTGGGCACAGCGTGTTTCTGTCTGTGTGTTCGTGTTGTCCCCACTCGTGCTGGTGGCACAGGCAGCTCTCCTCAGCTCTCCTCAGCTCTTGTTCCAGTCCATCCTTTCTTGTCATTCTGGATGTAGTTTAACAATACTTAACCCCCCTCTCAGCCCTCTCCTCATACATCAGTTTGTTCCCTGTCTTTTCCTAACGAGCAGCATCTTGCTGGGGCCAAACTTCCCCGCAGGGGCCGTGGTGGGGTCGTTTGGGGGAGGTTTTGCACTCACTTATTGCTGTGGGGGCAGCTGATTTTCGGGGGGAAACACAGAGTAAAGCTGCGGTTTGCACTGGGACACTCAGAGCTGGAGTGAAGAAATAAATAAAATAAGCATTTTTAAAGCTTCAGGGGTCATTCTCACCAGTTCCTCAGTGTCCTTTAGGACAAAGAATGAATAACCCAGCAGTTCTGCCCAGCTTTATGGAGGAGTTTTCAAATTCCTGTCTCATCCACTCATTTAATTTAGATTTAACAGGTAAAGATGCTCTTACAATGCAGGACACAATGAAGGGGACCTGTTAGTATTATAAGCTGCTATAAATGACTAATTTTCTTTTTTAAAACATCAATAGCAGATTTATCCAGGTCAGCACACCCAGCACAAATAATCCACTGAACTTCAGGAGGATTGAAATATAGGTCTGGCTCAGGCACCAGGCTCTGTCCTGACCTCCTGCAGACTCTGGTCAGTGCTGAATGAATTCATTTTAACTGCAAAAGTGCAAATTGAGTTACATTCACTGTGTTAGAGCTGTTGGAATCAAAACAGGCTCCTCAGAGCCTGGCTGTGGATTAACAACCAAGATAAAAAACCAGCATAATAAAGATTGTGATTGGTTTTTTTATTTAAAAAAAAGAATCAGGAAGAAGAAGAAGAGGTGCAAATAAAACTTAAATTCTGCCTGGCTTGAACAGCCATTTGACACCAATAAGAGCATCATGTCTTAATTAGTGCTTTTACAAGGAAAATATGGGAAGTTAAATGGACATAATTAGTACCAGCCTCGTTAATCTGATGTAAACAAACCAGTTGTTTGGCGTTCATGCAACTGTCTCATTAAAGCTGAATCAAGTGCAAATTCATTGAGCCAGGACAGGCATCCAGGTCCAGCAGGGAAACAGGGAATGAGCTCAGGGCTGCCAGCAGGACACACAGGCTGTGCTTCCAGGGCTGCCAGAGCTCAGCACCAATCCTTCAGGAATCCTGGTCCCTGTGCTCCTGCAGGGCTGCAGCTTCAGCAAATCCCTCCTCACTTACTGAGGTGTTTGACAAGAGGCATTTCAGTGCCTTTGTTCTGTGAGCTCATACCTGGACGTGCTTTTCCCGAGCAGCAGGGCCAGGGATTTAGGAGGAGAGGCCAACAGTGGAGTGTGGGAATGCTTCCTGAGGAGGCTTCTCCACGTCTCGGGAAGGTGCTGCAGGGACTGCCCAGAGTTCTGGGAGCCCCAGGATTGAGCCAGTGGAGATTTCAGCAGGTCATGGAATGCCAGGGTTCCCTGAGAATCAATGGTTCATGGGATCACTGAGGTTGGAAAAGCCCTCTGAGGTGATCTGGTCCAGCCATGAACCCACCTGACCGTGTCCCAGGTGCCACATCCACAGTCCTGGACTGCCTCTCTTCCATCCAAACACCCAGAGGAACCCTTGGGGCTGAGGCAGAGCTAAATCTGCCTTCTCTGCAGCCCCTGATTCTCAGGAGGAACACCTTTTGCCAACAGCAGATTATTCTCAGAAAAATTCTGAGGTGTCTCAAGATAATTTCAGAGAAAAATTCCGAGATGATTCTTCTTCTTTTTGCATTGGATGAAGAGCAAGGAAAAGCAGCTGTTTGCTTTAGCACCATCAGGACTGGAGGAAAATCCAATACACAGCAAAGCCTGGGCAGGGATGGGCCTTGTGCTGAGAGGCCAAACATGCAAAATGTTTGTGTTTTTTCGAGCTGGGACATGCTTGGTGGGAATTCCTGGATCCTAAAGAATTCCCAAAGAGTTGAGGGTGTAAGCTTTGTATGAAACGAGCCCATTTGCACTGGGAGTGTGTTTTAACCAACTGTTTTTTGCTTGTTAGTTTTTCCCCCCTGTTTTTAATGCTCCCTTCCCAGTCTCCCCAGCCCCTGGAGCCCGTCCAGCGTCCTGGAGCTACTTCCCCCCTTGTACGTTTCCACTGATTCCTTTTTCCCCTCTTTCTTTCCCTGTTTCTCTGTGTCTCCTTTTTTCCCCCTTTTCTTTTTCCTTCTGTACATTCAGGTCAGTAGCACTGATGCCCTGGAGGATATTTAGGGAAACCCAAACAACCCTTTATTCTAAGCTTTTTAAAAGCTCTTTGGAGTTAAAATAATGCAGCAGGGAAACAACAAAGCTGATTTTAACTCTTTTCTGGGGGTCAGAGAATCATTTTGAATCCATAAAACGATTGAAAAGATTAAAAAGAAAGAATTTAAGTGCCAGGCTACCAAATATGAATGTCAATGTGCAAGAAAGAGAAGGTCAGAATGGGTGGTGGAGTGGATTTAAACATGGCTTTCAGTGTTTGTTAGAACTTGACAGTCTTCAGAAGCCAAGATTCCTTTTTCTTTTTAAAGATCAGGGGATGCTGTTTGTGCTCAGCATCTCTCAATGTCCCAAGTGAACTATTAAGTGGATTATTTATCCAGAGTCCCGCTTTATGTTGCCATGGTCCCTTTTAGATGCTGCCAGTGCTGCTCTGAACCTCCCAGCAAGGCCTGGTGTCAATAAAACCCGGGCTGTTTCTGTAGATTTATCAGTTTTTGCAGTAAAGGCCTCATTTACACAAATCAGCTCCCCTGGGATGGTGTTTGGGTTCCATAAACAAGTCTTAAAACTGGAGATGCAAATCTCTGCACAGAGATAACACATATAATATTCATGTGTGGATATGTTTTGTGCAGACCCACCTTCAGCCTGCTGCACAGAGACTGTGCTGATCCCCCTGTAACGTGGGAAAGGGGGATGTGCTTCCCACTGCCAGAGTTTCCTCCAGGAGAAGAATGTTCTTTGACAGCAAACCAGCCAGAGAGGGAGAGAGATCCAAGAGGGGAAACAGCATTTAGTGTCAGATATATCATGGACAGTGAGGCTTCTTCCACTGCACATTCCCACACCAACAAGAGCCAGGCAATATTTAAAGTGGGATGGAGTTTTTAAGAATAAAGGTAAAACCTTATTGTTATGACTGGCCCTATCCAGTGATAAATAAATAACCTGCCCCAAAGTTTGGGAGGAATCAGAACAGCAAATTCTGGTTAAGATCCAAGGAGTTTCCTTTGGACACACAGGTATGGAGAAAAGATTTTTCTGATTTTTTTCCCCACTTCTATAGTCAAGTTTCTCGAGTCCATGAGCCCTTCCAAGATGCAGTTCCTGCTAAGGATCAGCAGCAGTTGAATTCAGATAACACAGGCAGGGTTTAGGCCTGTCTCTTCTTTTCAGGCAGGTTTTTAGCCTGTTTTTTTCAGGCAGGCTTGTTTTTTTTCCCCAGGTTTTTAACATGCAAACAAGGCATGGCCACGTTTCTGGTTGCTTCATGCAACCTGAGGGGTCAGTGTTCACCCCCCTCCCCTCTGAGCCGTTTGTGAGAAGGAGGATTTCGACACCAGGGCAGAGCTCTGATATTTCTGCTCAAAGGTACAAGGCCTATTAGTGGTTCTGCTTGTTTTTCCTGTGAAATTAATTCCTTTTGACAGCCATGGCCCTTTGTGAGTCACGTAATTGCCACAGAGATTAGAAACTTGGCTGGGGCTGCTCACAGAGCCCCACTGGGAGCTCAGGAGCCACATCCTCCCATCCCTCTGCGCTGGGCTTCTTGTTCCTAAACCCTCCATGTGCCAGAGGTGGTGGTTCTGCTCCCAGGAATTTATCCAGGGTTTCATGTATCTGTGTATTTTTGAAGTGTGGAAGCTTTGGGGTCCTGCCCAGGCTTTGCTGGTGAAGGGGGAATTCCTTTCTAGGCTTGTGAGGAAGTTTTTAGACACTGAAGGTCTTTTTTGGCCCTTGGCTTCCCCAGATAAATGAGCTGAGCTCTGGATAGGGAGGCAAGGGCTGGAATAGGGTTTGTGACTGGGACAAAGTGCCCCTGACAACAAACTCGAGGTCCTTGGTCTCCCAAGCAGCCCAAAGGCCATTCCTGTGCAAGCTGTGCTTTGAAAACCACTGATTCTTCCCCCAGCATTTGACACCCTAAACTGGCATCCATTTTATATCAGTTTTTAACTCTTTTTCCAGTGAAAACTCTCTTTAGAGTGTTCACCCAATCCCAGAATCCCAGACTGCTCTGGGCTGGAAAGGACCTTAAAGATCATCTCGTTCCACCCCCTGCCATGGGACTGGAATTGGGAATTAGCCTGGGTACACTCTGGTCACACCTGAGCCAGCTCCAAGTCCAGTTGTTCAGGCGTCCATCTTCCTCCTCAGCAGCTCAGATTTCTAGGGGTTTGGGGGCTCCCTCAGCTCATTTCAGCTCAGATTTGGGGCTCACTCAGCTCATTTCAGCTCAGATTTGGGGCTCACTCAGCTCATTTCAGCTCAGATTTGGGGCTCACTCAGCTCATTTC
>JAWWES010000067.1:492429-517311 GCA_035583135.1 Lophotriccus pileatus
AGCTCACCTCCTCTGTGTTTGCTGCCCATCCTGTGAGCTCAGTGCATCACTTCACTCCCACTCCTTTCTGCACACAGCCACTGTCAGGCAGGAATAGTTCAGGCCTAGAACAAGCCACAGAAGGACCAGCTCTTCATGCCCAGCCCTGAACTCTGCACTCCTCCAACTGCTGCCTCTACACGTGGAACTGCTGGTCTCCTGCAGGAGAGATTTAATTGAACTGTGTCCTTGCCTTGCCTTGTGTCTGCCCCTCTGCCCCTTGGCCCTGCCCTGCACCATGTGCAGATCTGGAGATGGACAGTGTAAAAGCAGGCTCTGCACATGTTACCCAGGCTCTGAACCAGCCCCACCTGAGCTCAGGTAGAGCCTCCAGTCTCTGTCCTAACCAGTCTAACCCCTGTGTGTTGTAGCAATAACCCCTCACTGACTCCCTAGCTTTGCTGACAGAAGGTAGATGAAGTCAAAATAGTGTGTTATGAGGTTTTTTATGTTAAAACCTGTTGGGCAGAAACCTGATTCTGAGCATCCACCTCCTCACAGGCAGATTTTCTGCCAGTGATTTCGTGCAGGTTCGTTGAGTCCAAATCTTGAGGGTGATGTTTGACACCCCTGTGTACCAGTAGCCACGTGGATATTAATCTGTGTATCACAATTTAGCTTCTTTTCCCCCTCCAGCTGCTGAATTTCTAAATATAAAGTGTTCTTCTTTCCCCAGGCTTTCAATTTGGGCCTCAGAGAGATCTATCCAAAGAGGGTTCCAAACCCTCCGTGACCACGATGTGGAAGGAAGGACTTGCTTGAATGAGAGGGGAAAGAGATGTGGTTAAATGCTGTAGTTTTCTGGCAGTGTCAACGTGCCCAGATGCAGAGTGAGAGCACAAAACAACTGTGTTGTGTTGGCATTGCCATGACAACCTTCTGCAGCTCTTCAGAAGTAGCATTAGGTTAAAATTAAAGTGTTCCAGTGGAACTGAGGAGCTGAGATGTGTCCCTGGGACACAAACAAATTCATCCTCACTTATTGAGAGGTATTTGACAACGGGCATTGCAATGTATTTGTTTTGCTAAATCCTACCTGGACTTTTGTTTCTCTTGAGTGCTTGGAAAGAAATAAGTGGAATTTTAGGAGAGGCATATCCTGCTATCCACCAATTACAGTTTATTAAAGAGGCCAGTGCTTGTGCAATTCAGTGATTTAAGTGCTTGCTAAGTGCCAGGCATCTCTTCTAATTGTATTTCAACTGACTGCAAATCTTCTTGTGGTTTATGTGTAAAGCTCTGCCTCTGCTGAAATCCTGGTCTGGCTTCCCATTGTATCTCCTAAAGTCACCAAAGGCAGATTTATTTTTAAACTAGGCTTTAGGGCTTGATTTCACTGCCATAATAAGTGCTGGATGCTTGCTTTATATAAAAAAAAGACAGTATTACTGTGCTGGTAGTTTGTGTCTTGGATACAGCAGGAATGTGCAACTTCACCTCCCATTGTTGTGTTGCATTGTTTGCTCTCAGGGCAGTGAGTTCTGATATTACTGACTGTGAATGCTCCAGTAACTACCTGGGTTTAGGAGAAGGGGATTTACTGCACAGCTATAAGACTGGTTAGTCTTTTTAGGTCTTTAAATCTGAAGTGCAAATCAGAACTGCAGCAGCATTTTCCTTAGTTTTTCATTTCCTTGGAGTCTTCTCTTTGCCTCCCTTGTTTCAAGTGATTCTTCCCCCTCCTTTTGTTCCTTCCCATTTTTTGGCAGCAGTAGGAAGGGCTGAGAGCTGTGGGCTGAGCTGTGGAAGCGCTGCTATATCCAGGATTCATCTGGTGCTCCATGGAGTGTGCACCATGAAATCTGTGATCCTGCCGGAAAAGTAGGAGTTGGAGAGAGCAGCTCCCAGCTCCTGTGTGCTGGGAAGAGATGGCCAGGAATTCTGCATTACAGGCTCTGTGTTCCCTGGGCAGGGAGGGCTGGGGATGTGGGAGCATCCCAACAGCAGCATCTGTCCTGCTGGGGACTGAGGAGCCACTCTCAGCCTTCTCCACTTCCCCTCTGCACGGTTTGGATGTGCCTGAAAACCCACCTGAGGATTCCTGAGGTTGCTCCAGAATGTAGCATTTTAGAGAATTGCAGGTACATTGTGGATGCAGGTGCCAGGGAATTGCAGTTTTGGGAGCTCTTCACCAAACTGGGACAAGCAGTGATTCACCTGGAGCAGATTTTAGAGTTAAAAAAGCGTCAGATATTTTTTCTGCACTCTATCAATGACAGTGTTTTTATGTAGAGCTTGCTTTTGAATTTGGTTCTGCAGTGGCAGATCTGAACTGCCTTTCCTGCCCACCTCAATAAAATGTATAGGCCTTGGCTGACTCCTAAGTGAGAGAAGAGCAAGAATTTGAAGTATTTCACCAAGTTCCTAAGGACATGAGGTATTAGGAGGCAATGTATTTTTCCTTCCTCCTTAATCCTTTAATCCTTTAACAGTACAGATGTTTTCTGACAATGGCAGCAAGCCCCAAAGTCCACTTTGGTGCTTTCTAAGCAGCCCTGGTTGTGTTTCTTCCCCACAGCCTGTGGTTGGGGTGATGTTTGTAGCTGGTGCAGTATCTGCAGGCTGAACAAGCCCGTGTTTCCTTGGCATTTCTTGGTGCTATGGAAACTGCCTGGGTGGTTCTCAGCAACTTGGGAGTCAGGTGGTTGACATTTTCTTCCAGAGGCCTGGCTTTGGAAGCCTGGAGGAGAAGAGCAGGATCTGGGGGTTGGTGCTGTGCCTGGAGGGTCCGGGGGAAGCCGTGGCAGAGGCAGAGAAGCTCAGCAGGGCAGGAGACCCATCCTGTGGGGAAAGACCAGGAGAGAAGCTGGACTGAACCAGAAAGGCATCTGCAGAGACCTGGGAAGAAGATGAAGATATAGTTTGGTCCTGCTGTTTCATTGATATCTTATTTTTTTTAGCTGAAGCCCAAAGTGAGTTTTCTAACCTGTCCAAGCCCTGCTGGAGCCCTCCCAGCCCCCAGGGAGTGGAGCCTGTGTGGTTGTGGAACCAGTGCCATGCAGTTTACAGGGCTCAGTTGTGCACAGGGCTGTTGTCTGGTGTAACCTGGAGGTGCAGGCTGAGGCAGGTGAGGGCTCTGTGACCTTTTGGCTCCTCTCTGCAAGCCCAGGAAGGCCCAGGTGAGGTGTCAGGGAAGGAGCCTCAGCCTCCAGCTCCCACCAGGTTTGCGGTCAGGTTTTCCCTGGCATAGCTGAGTCTGCTGGAAGGTTGAGAAAGGTCACATTCGGAGCTGGCACAGTGTATCTCCCAAAAAAACCCCAACCAGGCCACCCTAAAGCTCTTGATTGGGGGCAGGCTCATGAGACAGGAGTCCTTGGGCAGCTCTGGGGATCCCAAGGGAAGCAGCAGAGCTCTGCCAGTTGAGGAGCATCCTCTGCTCCATCCCAGCATATCCTGCATCCCCACTGGGAGGCACCACTGGTGTAATTACAGCACTGGAAATCAGCCTCCTGAAAGCACAGGGAAGTGCCTGGAACAGGGAGAGGGAAGAGCCACATTAATTGCTGTGTTCCCTGTAGTGCAGTTCCTCCTTGTGTGTGGTCACTGAGGCTTTTGGAAGAAGCTGGACCCATAAACAGCAGCTTCAGGCATCTCACACTTGGACAGGTAGTTTTGTGGTGAGTCCTGGCCGTGTTTCCTGGGGAATTTTAACTGGAAAAGAAAAGGAACAAGGGATCCATGCACAGTCTGCAGGCTTCAGTTCAGAAATAACTGCACAGACCTGTGTTTCGTGCAGGTAAAAAAGAGCTGTATTAATGTTTGTTATGGAAGCATTCCTGGTATTTGGGGCTTGGAGAGGTTGAATCCACCAAAATAGGATGAGTGCTGTGAAGTAAAGGGGTGAAACTTGGCCGAGAGCAGGGGTGTTGAAGGCACTGTGTGCTATTAATAAGGCCAACTTCCTCTTCACATGTTCTGTGCAGCTTTCTCACTCTCCACTTATTCAGGTTGAGGGGTTTGTTATTTTTAAACTACATGCTTCTTCCTTTCTCACAAACTCTGTCAAAATGGGACTTAACTCTAATAATAGTTGGCTTGAGCAAAACTCTGCAGTTGTGCTGAAAGCTTTGCAATCATGGGAAGAGGGAGTTTGTTCTGCTCTGGTTTTCCTCTCCTTTTCTCCTGAATAATTCTCTATATTAGTGTGGGAGACAAGTTGTGGCTTAGAAGTACTTGGAGGCAGCTTTAACCTTGGGTGATAGAACATAGCTCTGATCTCTGCTTGCACTGGCACATGGACTTATCGAGGGTCGTGCCATGAATAGCTCAAATCTCCCTTTAAAACCTGGGCCTGGGAAGTTCACAAAGGCTGAGCAGCCACAGCATCACCTCTCTGTGCACAAAGAAGGGGTGCTGGAGCTCTGATTCCATCCCACAGGGATCAGTGATGTTGCTACAGCCGCAAGGAGGTGTCTGTGTGAAACCAGGAATTCAGGTTGGAAGTGACTGGGGCTGGAGAATATACCCTGGCAAATCCATGTTTGTTTGGCTTCCTTGGAAGGTCTTGGTTTGGGCAGGGATGTGGGCTGTGTTTGGGAGGATCCTTCAGTGAACAGGTAGAAATGCATGTTGTCCCCTGCTTGGACAAGATCTGTGGTGTGTCTCCATCAGAAATCCTAAATGAGCAGCCAGGGCTCCCTGTGCCCCTCTCCCTGGCAGGGAATTCATCCAACTGCAGGTCAGAACTGTGGCCTTTAGGACTTGCTTTGCAGCTCAGGAACCAGCCCGTGCTTGGGGCTTTGCTGCTGTGAACTCCCACCTGCCGGGTTTCATTGCAGACCTTGTGCCCCAGGAGTGCTCCTTCATCCCAGAGCTGTGGTGGGAAGCACCAAATTCCGTGAGCTGGTTCTCATGGGAACCTGCTTTGCTGAGGAAAGGCAAGTGGAAGTCCTCTGTTACCTGCTTGGCTCCGTATCACATCATTCCTAACTGGGTTTTTACTCTTGTAAATGGAATAGTTTAATCCCCCGGTCTGCTTTTATCTACAAGCTTAGTTTCTTCTCAACACCTTTTTTTTTTTTAAAGGGGTTTTGTTTATTTGGGGGTTTTTGTGTGTGTGCTTTAGGAGCACTTGATTGCAGGATAAATGTAGCTGAGTCAGAAGCAGCGTTGGAAAACAGTGGCTGCCTGATGCCTGAGGATGGAGCATGGCTTGAAGCTTCCCTTAGTGGTTATATCTGCAAAAACCAGAAAGTGGAAGAAGCTACAGGCTGTACTAATAACATTCTTTGGGTTACTTTGCTTTCCCAGTGCTTCTGTCTGAAATAAATTTTTGGAGGACAGGGTAAACTTCAGGATTGAATTTGTGACAGGCACACAGATGGACCTTTTTTGTCTGTGATTTCAAATGCTTGGGCTTATTAGCTGAGTTTAAAAGAGCAGACATGCATTATCTACCTCTCTGCTCCATGGCAGGCTGATGAACACCTGAGCAGTGGAGGGTGTATCTCTTTCACTTGCTTAATTTGAAAAAAAAAGAGTGGCTTAAAACTTTCTGGCAAAAGAAATTAGGAACAGAAAATGATCACAAATGATTATTTTACTATTTTCAGTCAAATATTCAGAAGCAGCAGGAGCACACCCCAGTTCTGTTCAGGGCAGAGACCCCTCATGAAGGTGCAGGTGCAGGTCATCCTGGGTGCAGAAGAGCCACATCCCTCGTTGCTCAGGTTTCATTCCTAAAAGAAAGGCATTTTCTAGGAGGAATTAAGGATTTTTCTTTACAGCAAACAAGTGCAGGTGGGGGAAAGGTGTGTCATTTTACACCAGGCAGTGAAGTATCTCCTCAGAGCAGTAAATCTGAAAGTAAAACCCCAGTGCAGCTGAGGCAGCTCTGTGTTACTGGGAGTGCAGCTCTTGATTTTAGAGCAAAAATAGGACTGGTCACCCCCTGGCCTTGGTTTGAAACTGGGCACCAGCACAGTGTGTGAATGGACCAGTTTGTCACAACGGGGTTCATCAGCCTTGGAGGATTCTTCCTAACCAAGCCTGGCCTACATGAAAAAGGAAAAAAAAGAATTTTATAGGGCCCATGGAACATATATTTGCAGTTCTGGGTAGCTTGGGGTGTTACTGCTCTGAAATCCTGGGTGCTGCTTGGAATCGTGCGTGCATTTTCCATGTAACTTTGGAACAGCCTGGCTTCTGGTGTAGTCACTTCCCCAGTTTTAGGGGATTTACCAGCTTTTATCAACAGGCTCAATGGGAAGAATGTTCCTGGAATGGTGAGTTGGGACCAGGAAGGGTTTGTGTTTGGAATAGAGGAGTGGATTTGGGAGTCATGCTTGGCTGCTGAGCTAAAACATGCTGTGACACTGTGATCATTGTCCAAGCAAAACAAGCGCAGCAATAAACACCAAGTGCAGTAAGGAGCTGGAGAAGGGGTGTTTTTGGGACCTGTGAGTCAGCAAACAGTCCTGAAACAGCACAGTGGCTTGAGGAGAAAGCTGAGCACCAACAGAAAGGAGATCATCTGCCCCCATCATTCTGCGTATAGAGAAGCAAATTTCTCCTTAATCCCTGTGACCCCGAGGTTGTGCACCTTTATCTGCTGATCCCAGTTTTAAAGTGTGTGACAGCAGTTCTGGGGTTGATCAGCTGGTTCCAGCCTGCTGCGAGCTGGGGGCTCGAGGTCGGAGTGGTTAAAGCACAGGGCAGAATTCAGTCCTCGAGTGATAAATGCAGGTCAGGCCACAGCTTCAGTGGCATCAGGAAAAGGCTGGAAGACTTGGCTGAGGCTTCCTGACCTCCTTGGCTCTCATCCCTGCTCCGGGTGCTGGGCAGGGATGGCGGTGCTGGGGGTGAGGTCAGGCTGTGGTGTCTCTGCCCTGGCCCAGCTGGGTTGGACCTGGGCTGGAACTGGGTCACTGAAATGAGCCCTGTCCTTCTGCTCGGCTTTCAAACAGCAGAACTGCGGCGGAATTGTTAATGGAGTTTGTTTGCAGTGATCTGATCAATGCAGCCCCCGACTGTGCTGGTTAACAGCCCCTGGGAGTGGGAATCTCTCTGTGACTGGACTAACGGAGGCACCCCCTGGGTGCTGTCCTGGGCTGCAGGCTGGGCCGTGTTTCCATGGGGACACTCAGGCACGTCCCGTGTCCGTCCCTGCCTCCTGGCCATGCTGACACACACCTTCAGTGGGCACTTGGGGGTGTGCAGTGGGAGTTGGGGGGGGCACAGATGTACCCCCGCCCTCTGCAGCCCTTGTGGCGTTGGGCTTCGGCCTCACCACGCTGTCCTCTGTGGGTTTGGGGTGTGAAGGAGCAAGGGAAGGAGAAAGCCAAGGATAAAAGTGAGTAGAGCTCTGCTGGCCCGTGTGTTTCTTTCCCCAGGGATGCTCAGGGTGGGAGGGGATGAGGGTCCATCCTGCCCTGGAGGTGAAGGAGCAGGGCGATAGCCATGGGTCTTACTGGCACAGCCAGGGGTTACAGCCTGGGCCGGGCTGGGAGGACCACAGCGGGTCACTGCCCCACTCATCCCAGAGCACGTGGCACAGCCCTGTGTCCAAAGGGGTCTGGAATGTGTCCAGTGAGGGACACCCCACAGCCGTGCTGGCAGCCCGCTCAGTGCTCCATCACTGCGCAGCGAAGGAAGCTCTTCCCGATATTCAAGTGGAACTTCCATGCAGCAGTTTCTGCTTCATGTCCTAGTTGGCACCACCGAGCAGAGCCTTCTTGTCACCCCTCCTGTACATTTTTATACCCATCTTTATTTATATAAAATATATATTGTATATTTACATGTATATGCATGTAAATATATAAAAAAATTTATATAAATATATTTATTAGGTACATACACATCATATTTAAATATGTATTTTCTATATTGTGTATATACACAGAAATACATAAAATATATTTATACATGATGTATATACACATCATGTATAAATATGTATTTTCTGTGTTTGTATATATACACATATATAAAATATATATTTACATATTATGTATATACATATGTTGTATATGTATATCTATTTATATCTATTTAGACATTCCATTGTTTATATGTATATTTACATTTTAGACCTTCCTTAATTTATATTTCTTTTTTATTCCTTACTATTTTTATTTTCTCATTATTGTATACATTTTATTATTTATTTTATTATATTTATTATTTCGATTTTTTTTTTTTTAAGACCTTCCTTCGTGGATATATTTGTGTTTAGACCCGGGCCGGGCGCTGCTCCCCATCCCTCCCTCCCTGCCCGTGCTCTGCCCTTGCGCGGCCGGGGGGCACCGGCAGGAGGGAGCGGGGGAGCCGCGGCTGCGGGAGCCGGCAGCGAGGGAGGGGAGGGAGGGGGAGGAGGAGGAGGAGGAGGAAGGAGGCACCTGCGGGAGGAGGAGCAGGGCCGGGGAGGGGCTTGGCAGGAGCCGCAGAGCTGCGAGCGCATCCCCCGAGCCGAGCGGAGCCCGCGGGGAGCGGACCCGGACCCGGACCCGGACCCGCACCCGGAGCGGGCGGGACCGAGCGGGCAGGTAAGGCACCCCGGGCTGGGGCGGGATCCAGGAGTATTTGCAGCTGCCTGCGCCCACTTGTTGCGTGGTAACTCGCCAGGTATTTAGTGTGGGAATTAGTGGCTTGGCACGGGCTGAGGGGGGTTCTCTCCGGCCGTGCAGCGGGGAAGAGGCGCTTGGCACACGCTTGAGATGAGGGGCTGGGGGGAAATTCTTTCCTGTGAGCGTCGTGAGGCGCTGGGAAGTTGTGGATACCCTGTCCCTGATTCAGGGCCAGGTTGGACGGGGCTTGGAGCCACCTGGTCTAGTGGAAGGTGTCCCTGCCCATGGAATGAGAGGATCTTCAGCGTCTCTTTTCAAACCATTCTGGGATACTTCAGAGCCCCCGGTCGGTGCCGGGCTGTGCAGGGGTGCCCTGCTCAGGACTAATCCCACGCAGGGGTGATGCCATCAGGGTGCTCAGGTGACTCCTGCTGTGGAGGGGTAGCCTGGGATCATGTTTGTGCCAGAGAAAACATTCCTGATGTCACTGATTCCCAGAGACTCTCTCATCCGACGCCCTTGCTGCGGATTGTGACCTGTGTTCTTGCTGGGAGAGAGAGGAGATCCTGGGGGACCTGTGCCCTTGGGCAGTTCCCTGGCTTCTCTTGCCAACCAGAGACCGATTAAATTAACATACTTCCTCCTCCCCCCCTCCTTGCTGATTGTTTTACTTCTGTTTCCCTTTAACCTCTGACTCGAGGTCTCTGTTGCACCTTGCTGTGCACCAGGTCCATAGTTGTAAACTGTTTTATTGGATTTACTGCAGGGTCATGGGTGTGTAGGGAACCAGAGCTGTTAAAGGGAGCCTCTTTCATGTCCGGGAGGATTTGTGTGAGGATTCCCACCCAAACCCCGGGGGGAGAAGGAATTCCAGCCTGCAGCCCCCTGCAGTCAAGGGTCCTGCGTGGTCCTGGGCTGCAGGGCTGAAGATCACTGCTTCCCTCTGGGATTTATACCTCCCTCCCAAAGAGGCAGCTGACAGATGGGAATGTCTACAATTTAAATTTCAATAGATTTTTGCATATGACTTTATCTTTTTGTCTTGCCTCCCCCCCACACTGGCACTCGGAGGACACAGAATGCATTCCTAAGCATTAATATTATTGATGCTGTTGTGCAGGAGAAAGGGGCTTCCTATTTAAAACTGCCAGCCCTTTGTTTGCTGGAGCCCTGGGGCAGGGGATGCACACTCTGGAAAATAAAATTCCCAGGGAGAGCTGTTACTGTGATCACAGGAGGCACTTTGCAAGTGGCCATGGCTCGTCTGTTCATATTTGTTCAGAAAACCTCGTAAAAGCCATAGTCCATTTTAAGAACTAAATGCCCTGCGGGATCTGATTATTTGTGACAGAGAAGACAGGAGGCCTCCCTTTCCCTTCCCTTTCCACTCTTCCCTGACCTCCTTTGTTCTGGGCACCACATAGGCATGATAAAAGAGGCTCATTTGAAATCAAAGCTCTGCACTGGGAAGAGAAAGGAAAAGAATATAAAGCAGGCAAAACAATACATTATCTACATTCCTAAGTCTTAAAAAGCAGACTTTATTCACCTCAAATCCCCAAACTATTTGGCCCAATTTTCACTTTCAGGGAAGTTTTTTACACTTCTTTAGCTTTGTGAGGAGGATGTGTGGGAAAAGGCCGTTTTCATCCTCTTTTAGCTGTTGTTTCCTGCAGTGCTGGCTAAAGTGAGTGTAATGTGAATGCAGCTCCTGGCTGTGGTGTGTTGCCAGTCCAGGTGAGTGGCAGTTTTGCTTCCAAAGGCAGAATAATCTCAGGGGTTAAGAGCTAAAGTATGAACAGGTCAGAGTTGTAAACAGGAGAAGAACCAAACTGGGAAGGGCAGGTCAGTGTGATTGAAAGTAACTGCTGGGCTGTGAAGAGTTGCCCTCGGGCTGGTGGAAATGGAGAGAGGCAGCTTTGGGAAAGGGCTGGGGTGTTCCTTGTCCTGCTGGGAGCACCACATACTCAGGAGAGTCTGCACCAGGGCTGAGGTAACAGCACAGGGAAGGGAGGTTGTGTGCTTTGCCCGAGCCTGCTTTCCACATGGATCACTCCTGTCCCTTCCCGATGGCACCAAGGCCTTGCATAAGAGCAGACACCCTCTCCAGGATCTGCCAAACTCCTCGTTATTTGAGCTTGTGGTGTTTGTTGATTCCTGTCAGATCCCTTCCCAACACTCTCCTCCTCCCACTGCCCGGGCTGGAGCAGGGGGAGCTGCCGCAGCCGCTCCGGTTCTCCCGGTGCCCGATCCCACCCCGGGGTTGAGTGTTGGAGTGACTCGGGAAGGCTTTGGGCTGTGTGCGTGTCCACAGCACTTGCTGTGACTCAGGGTCAGCCTGGGGCACTTCCAGGGGTTTGGGAGATCTCCAGTTGGCAGCAGGAGTGGGAATGGTGTGGGGGCTGCAGCTCCACCTCGGCCCTTGGGAAGCTCTTTCTTTGGCGGTTGCTCGTGGAGCACACCGTGGGGGTGGGGCAGGGCAGAGGCAGTTTGCCTTCAGTTAAGTGTGACTCTGGGGACAGGAAACTCCTGACTTCTCTGAGGCCGTGGTTGCTGGAGGTGGGATGATAATATTTTGGTTCAGTCTGTATTAAAGGGAGGTTTAGGTGAGCCATTAAGGAATTCCATCTGTAGGGATAGCCAACAGCTCCTCCAGTCATCACCAACAGAGAATGTGTGGCATTGCCATCACTGATGAGCTGGAGAAACTTCTGTCAGGGATGAACCTGCTGTGGTGTCACCTAATGGCTTAGGTGGCATCTTGGCTCCTGAGTGTTCTGTCTCCCTGATTGTCAAGTATCTGGAGGATTATCCAGTGCAGTGACCTGGTTATTGATGTTGATTCTTACCTGGTTGTCCATAATGCTCCTGATTGAGGTTCCAGAAGTTTGCTAACCAGATGGGCCACATCAGAACAGCCTCTGGGGTTGTTCTGAAATGGGGTTTCTTCTCAAATTACGTAGATTGTGTAAGTGTCAGAGGTACATCCAGGTTGCAGCGTCACCTTCTCTTTTGTGTTAATTTGGTGTTGCACAAAGCACATTTTGATGTCAGGTCTCACATTTATGGGTGTGGTGTGAGGTCAAACAGTCCTGGTATGTCAAAGTGAACGTGGGTGGAAGGCTGACACCGTCTCCCTGATGGGCAGATCTCGTGTTTAGTTCTGCCTGTGATAGTACCTGAGTCAGAACATCATTTTTTAAGAGGATCCTTAATCTCCAAGGTAGGCGAGATAAGCAAAAGGACTGCATTAAACTCTGCTGGAATACAGGAATTTAGCAAAGTGAGGTAAGAATGAAAGAGAAAAAAGATATTTCAAGTGTCTGTTGGTATTTTTCTCCCAGCTTGTTTCCCAGTTTGCTCCCCTTGTCTCCCAGTCCCACTGCTGGCCCCGTGACCTCTTTGGGTCACCTGAGCTGCTGACCCTTGTGTACTGGCTGCCCTCATCAATGTTGGGCTGTTTTCAGTCCTCCTGGTTTTCCAGTTTTAGCCTCTGATAGCTGGTTTCCTTTGCACTGCAGCCCCATCCCTTATTATTTCCTCCTCCCAGTTGAATCTTGAGGCTCAGGAGTGTCCTGACCCCCAGCCTGTCCCTGCTGCACCATAACTGACACTCTGTTGGTCAGCACTGCTTTACTTTCCCAAATACAGTTCAAACTTATTAAGAAAATTAATAGACTGACCTTTTCAGCCCTTGTACCTTTGGAACTTCCCTCCTGTCTCAGCCTTCAGCTCCATAAATAACTGATCTATACCTCCTAACCATATAGCACATCCCTTGGGGCAGGTGTGCTGTCCTTCAGGGATTAATTCAGAGATGTCCTGGGCTCTGTTTGTTCAGGAGGTCAGCTTGTATTATCTTAGTGCTCCCTTACGGCCTTAGAGTCAGTGAAAAGATTAGTCATGTCTTTAAACTGGAAAGTAAAACAGATTTCTTGTATCAAACATAGGTGATACACATTTGCATCTGCCTCAACTGGTGGTTACCATTCTTATCCTGTTAAAAACACTAAAGGAATTTGGCAGAAGAAGATTAGGAGAGGTTTTGCTGTTGTAAATAGTTCCTGGTTCTTAAATGTATTTTCTCATTGCCATGAAGAAACATCTCCAGGCAATTCAGGCTGTGGATCATCCTCGTGCATGTCACTGCAGATGGGTGATTTTGGCTAAATGAAAGCTGTCAATGTGCTTCTGAATTTGCAGCCTCCTGTCTCTGGAGGAGGAGTGATTAGACCCAACTGCAGCAGAAGCTGGAGGTGTTGTATAATCAGGAGCAGGGAGTGAGTTCCCAGGCTGGTGGATCTCTGGTGCCAGATGTTCCTACACTGACCAGAAGGAGCCAACGCTCCAAGCTGAGCCGAGGGCTGATGTTGGAAAGGACGAGGAAGAGCTGGAGTTGTGCTGAGGTGGCTGCAGACACTGCCCCAAGGGTGGCTGCAGGAGCCTGGGCAGATGCAGCATGAATTGCAGCTTCCTGATCACCAGGCTTTGTAAAGAAGCACAACCAGCTTTAAACTTAGCAATGGCCTGCTTTGCTCTCCCTCTGCATGGGGCTCTCGTGGTAGCTGGAAGTGTGTCCCTGTTTTTGGCTGCCTCTCGTCATCACACTTAATCTGAATGCTTTTTATCAAGTGAAGCTGAAATCAGTCATGTTTAACATCCTTCATGACTTCTCCTAACACAGAGCCCAGCCTAAACTGATGGCAGCCTGGCACAGGGGAAGTGCTGCAGCATCACAAAACACACCAGCACTTTGATTTTATTGTTCTCTTCTTTACAGCAAATCAGTCAGGACACGTTCATGAAGATTATTGGAGATAGGGGGATATTTTTAAACTCTCATATCTATGGAATTTTAAAACATATCTCAGAGAAATCTTTGTGCCCAGTGTAGAGATTAGTGAGATTATTGCTGTGTTGGTTGGTCCTTCCTCAAACCCAGCAAGTCCTGCTCAAGGACTCCAGGCTGGTGCTCGGTGGTGCGTGGTTCCACATTCTGGTTGGGGTTTTTAGGGCTGTATAAATTAGCTTCCAAAATAGAATGTGCTGTGGCAGGAGGAAAGGAGGAAAATGTCTTGTTGCTAAGGAACATGACAGAGAACTGGGAGATGTGACTCAGTTCTTGGCTTGGTATCATTTCTCCTCGGTGAGATGTGGGTCTGCAGAACGTGTTTTTCCAAGTGAGGGGATGGATATTAAATGGATTTACTGATGTTTTGGGCAGGGTCAGGATAACTGGTGCTGTGTGGGGACCCAGCTGAACTCACTGTGCTCACACCATTAAATGTGTCCCTGAGTGTGTGCAGGATCTGTGGCAAAACCAAGCCCAGCTTTTTATCTCCTGATTCTGCTCTTTCTTCAAAGGCGTCTGTTGCTGCTCTTTCTCTCCCTCTCCCTGCAGCAGTTTAATTTTAGAGGAGAATGGCTCTGGAGGGGCTCATAGCCTGGAAACATTTTGGCATGACTTGCTGTAAATGTCTCTTCAGAGAGGATGGGTTTCACTTTTGGTCTGTGATCCCTTTCTTTACAATGTTCCCACACCTTTTTCCATCTTTGATTTTGGGGCTGGGTGATGCAGTTTGTTTGTGTCTCTGGAGCTCTGCAGCCACACGTGGTGTTGCCAGTGAGCTCAGCGGGGGCCAGCTGGGTGCTGTGACCTGTGAAATCACTGGG
Source organism: Lophotriccus pileatus (assembly GCA_035583135.1). Taxonomy (NCBI): domain Eukaryota; kingdom Metazoa; phylum Chordata; class Aves; order Passeriformes; family Tyrannidae; genus Lophotriccus; species Lophotriccus pileatus. The sequence continues at coordinate 506,649 of JAWWES010000067.1, forward strand.
AACCACAGGAATAGCAGCCTGCCATGTGCTGGGAATGTGGGTCAGCAAACACCCCCCAAGACTGTGCTCTTGGAGTCAAAGTTTGCCAGCCCTGCTTCGGAAAACGTGATGCTGTGACCCTGGGAAGGGATTTTGTCCAGGCAGGAGTGCAAACCCAAAATGTTAGTGCTCTTTGTCTGTGGAGCAGAGGCTTGTTTTCCCTTAAAAAATGGCTGATAAGGCTGGAGGAGGCAGACAGAGGGTTTGGGAAGCAGGCACAGGGCTTGGGAGGGTGTCCTGGAGGAGGCTGCTGTTATCCTGGGCGGGGATAACCCAGGGTTTTATGGCCAGGCCTGGTACTGCTGCCGTTTGGGCTGAGACACGAGGGGTTGTTGGGCTGTGCTCTGCTCTTAGGGCTGCAAATCCCCAGGAACTGCCCCCCTGAGGAGCCCACGGGGGCACAGGAGGCAGCAGCAGCTCAGGGAGCAGGTCTGGCTCCTCCACCCCCTCACCTGGGCTGCTCCAGCTCTGCCCTAAGGGCATCAGAGGCTGCAGATTATTCCTAATCCAGGTCATGGTGGTGGCTCAGCTCCCGGAGCAGCCTCAGGGACAGGCCTGGGGACGCCCAGCAGTGCCACCACGGGCTCTGAGCTGGGAGGAGGGCACTGGAATCCTCAGCAGGAGCATCCCTGGGGGTTTCTCAGTAACTCAGGAGGGCATGTTGTGCTGAAAAAGAGCATGAAACTGCTTGAGGAGCTGGTGGCTGACAAGTTTGTGCAGCAAACAGAGCAAATGCTGAAGGGCCCGAGGGTGAGAGAGCCCTGCTTTTGATTAGGTAATTGTTATTTAATAGTTTTTATCCATGTCAGGAGAATTTTGGGCCTCACTTACACTGCCAAAGCTGGTGGTAAAGCATCGACAGCACGGCTGGGCCGATAAATGTCCCCCAGGGAGGCACCGTGGCACCTTCCCAGACCTCAGCAAACTACCTGGCATGAGTGTTCCTTCTCCTTCCCTGCCTTCCCCCCGTGGGAGGGCTTTGGCCAGCACAGTTATGTCAGCTGAGGAGGGAGATATTTTTCTTGCTCCTAACCGACACATTTGTGCCAGCAAAGCCCCATCAAAACCCCAGCCTCAGGTGGGCTTCTAGGAAAGCCTCCATTTTCGGTAAACAGTGTGTTTTATAGTGGTTAAATCTGAGGTGGAAAGTCATAGGAATAAATGGGATATTGGTGTAGTTTGGCTTGGCTGTCAGGTGGTATCTCAGCAGCATCTCTGGGGAGAGGAACCATTTAAAATTCTCTCTCAGTAGTGCTGGTTTCTGAATTTACACTGTGACACTTGTCAGCCTGAACACCTCGTGTGGAGCCCCAGGCTGGCAGTGGAGCAGATGGATCACATCCCTGCTTGACTACTGCGACAATAAAGGGAGGAAAGGGTTGATTGTTTTATCCACATCTGCTTAGTTTGTGACACTGGTAGATTTGTTCCTGGTCCAGACCTGGTGCCTTGATTCCCTGATTTCCCTGCTGTCACCAGTTCTGGGTGCGGGACAAGTGTTTGTGGTGCAGCAGGAGAGCACTGCTGGCACTTGTGGGGCAGCATAGGTTGGGAACCAGTGTTTTGGAGCAGAAAACATGGATTCTGCAGGAGTCCTGGTAGCCCTTGGCACTGGTGGTTATCTAGAAGCCAGGACTGCTCTTCTAACCAGCTTCATCTGTTCATCAGCTTCATCTAAACCCAAAGGCATTGATGGATTAGTGAATTAATCTCTCGGGATGCGTTGGTGGTTTGAGGCTCGGTGATGCCAGAGGGCTGGGAAGCGGGATGGAGAGGATCTCACCTTTCCCTGCAGGAGGGCAGCTCCCACAGCCCATGAGCACAGCTTACCCTTCTCCCACACCCACCCTGTCTTTGTTCTCTCTAATAACCTGTCAGCACAGACATGACTGTTCGCATCTTCCTGCTGCTCTCTTGTTCTTCCCCACCCAGGAGCAGCCCCACTGCTCTCAGGGAGTCATTCCTGTGTGGGGCTGACACTCTGAGCCTGGTTTAGGCTGGGAAGGTCTCCTCCAGAGCAGGCAGTGACCTGGGGGCGAGGGAAAGTGTGACCAAGGAGCCCTTCAGACCTTCCAGCAGGCTGTGGAGAAGGGAATTTCTGGGGACCAAACCTGCCCTGACAGTGTTGGGCTGCTGCACCAGCTCACTGGGGGAGGGAGTTCTAGGAGTGTGATTAATGGTGCAGAAAACAAGACAATTATTTTAACCTGCACCGAGTGGCTTAAAGGCAGAGCAGATTTATTGTGTTTTAAAAACTCAGGTCGCTTTTCTGGTCAATGAAGTCAAGCATCAGTTCCAAGCCAAGTAGTACCTCTCTGGATCATGGAGCATCCATTGCAATTTTTTCTAAGTCACTTGGTGATCTGGTCACCAGCATTAGTAGTAGAATTTCTGCAGGACTGGAGTTAGATGCATTTTTCTCCATTTAAAATCCACTCTAATGGGCTCATTTTTCATTAAGTCAAGCAAGGTACTTCATGAAGAACTGTACGTGGAGTGTGTGAAATGATTCAAATGAACACACACATATTAATATTTGCTTTATTGGTCTTGGTAAATGCTTTATTTGTCTGTTTGCCTGTTGTAAAAGCATCTGTCTCAGGTCTCTCACCTCCAGCAGTGTTGTCACAGCAGCCTGAGGGTGCTAACTTCTGAAATTCCACACAAGTCAGGATGAGTCTGTCTCCATTTATCCTTGAGCTGGGCTGATAGGAGATGATAAATGAGCCCCCACATTCCTGTGATGAGGGATACAACCAAACCCCATCCTAACTTTGTTTGGCATGTCAGCACAATCTGTTCCTTTATTGTCTGTAATTAAAAAACCCTGTCAAACTGCAAACACTCCTTTAATTAAAGCCCCCACAGCCACAGTTTGTCGTGCTCAGTGCTCTGTGTTTGTTAAATGGTCTGGGTTTGATTGCTGAGGATGCACAGTGGGGTTTGGTGGAGGTTTTAGGGTTTCAGTTGTTCAGGTGGTGCTGAGGATCAGGGTGCTGTCACATTGCTAAAGGGGGCTTTGTGCAGGGGGAGAAGTTTGCTCTACTCACATATGTTAGGTGGAATCAGGTTTATTATATATATATATATATAAATAGAAAACAGAAGGAATATATATATATATATAAATAGAAAACAGAAGGAAGAATACTCACCTGTGTAAAGGGCTTAAACCATCATTGAGTGGTACAACCACGTTCTTGGGACAGGGTTTTTCCTGTTGCTGGTTGAAGAACCCCCCGTGTGAGGTGTTTCTCCAGCCATCTCTGTCCCTCTCCTGTGCTGAGTCCCAGTTCCAGAGCTGCTCCCTGGATCTCACCCTGAAGGGATGGGCCTTTGTCCCCGGGGTGGGCACTGCTTTGACACAGCGTTGCTCTGCTGACTTTTGCTTGCAGTGATTGTGGGTTTAGTGGGGGTGGAATGAGTGGCTGCTGAGGGAGGAGCAGGCAGAGCCTTGCTGGTGCTGCAGGAGCCTTTACAGCCTCCTGGGCTGGAAAGGCTCCCTCACAAAGCTCGGCCCTTTATGCCCAGAGATTTGTTCTCCTCAGTAGAGCTCTTCTGTTGAAGTTAAACTGCTTTTAAATCACTTCCACAATGGCACTTTTGTCGGGGAGGCCTCTAGCTTTCACCCAGGGCCTCGGGAAGAGCAGTTGACATTCCAGGGCATTGTTCTGCTCCCATTCCACCTGGGCCCAGCCTCTGCTCCCGAGGTTGGTCCTGTCCCCCACTTCTGCTCTGCCTGGCTCTCCCTTCCCTTCCACTGGGAATGAAGGTCTCCTTAGCAGGGCTGGATGGTTCTGGCAGAGGGACTGGATTCCCCAGCAGGAGGTTTGGAGGGAGGGCTCCTGACCCATGTCCTGCTCTCTCTGTGGGTTCTTGTGTTTGTTCTGGACGGGGATAAACTTCACCTCTTCCATCAGCTGCATCAGTTTTCTATTAAATAAAACAAAGGCAGTAGTGGGCTGCCCAGAGAGGTGGTGGGGTCCCCATCCCTGGGGGTGTCCAGGGAATGACTTGGTGCTCTGGGCTGGGGGACAAGGTGGCGTTTGGTCAAAGGTTGGGCTCAGTGGTCTTGGAGGTCCTTTCCAATCTCAGTGACTCTGTGGTTCTGTGTTTTTATTTTGTGATGGCTTGAGAGGAGTCAGGGGGTTAAACACCCTGGGATGGCCCAGCTGCAGGAGGTCCAGGTGTGCTGGAAGGGCAGGTAGAGCACTCAGAGCACTACAGATCCTCTGACCTCAGAGGTTGTTAGTCATCCATTTGTTCTGGAGGTGCCTTTCACTACTAGAACAGAGCCAGGAACAAAGCATTTATTCCCGAGTGCAGATTACAGACTGTGTTTGCACTGGAGATGACCAGCTTTTCTAGTTTAACCTTGTTCCTTTTCCAGAGACGAGAATTCCAGCTCCCAGGTGCTGCCCACCATCCAAAACATCTCCCACCTGAAGCTGCTCTGCAGATAAACGTGTCTTTATGTTAAATTCCTCCCTTCCAGCTCCTGTTAATTCTGCACTAGCCAAGGATTACAACAAAAGCCAAGTCTCTGTTTGGTACTGAACCTCAGAAAAGCCATTCCTGTAAATAATTGATACCAGTGTCACTACAGTTCCTGCGTGCTCTGTAGAACAAGCTCTGCCCAAGGCAGCCAGGTCTGAACCACAGTGGTTGTTTTGTTTTGTCGTGCAGTGTCCAAAAAGCACGGGAAGCTCATCACCTTCCTCCGGACATTCATGAAGTCGCGCCCAACGAAGCAGAAACTGAAACAGAGGGGGATCCTCAAGGAAAGGGTGTTTGGCTGTGACCTGGGAGAGCACCTGCTCAACTCTGGCCATGATGGTAAGAAACACTCTGCTCCTGAATTCTTCCTGCCGTGGGGATCTCATCTCAGGGTGGTTGTAGCTACAGAGGGCCGGGGGAGAAACGGGTAATGAAAACCGGGGGCTGAAAGGGATGCTGAGGGGAACGAGGAGAAACGGTGTGGTTTGATGTGGGAAGCGTCGTGGTTCAGTGTGGGAGCACTGCAGCTGCCTGGAACTGCTGAAGATGAGTTTTCAACCTCTAGAAGGCTTCAAATAATTCTTTTTTCAGAAAAAAAGTTTTATTTGTGCATCAGCGTCAGTGATTAATTAACAGGTGTGTTAAATCTCTGTATTTCTCTAACTTGGTACGTTTGTATGATTCCAGCACAATTCACGGTGTAAATCCTTCTTCTGCCTTTTCCTTTGATTTCACAGAATTACAGCAATGAACTGGAGATTGTTTTTCATCCCAGCTTACTTTTCTCTCTGTTGTGGTGAGATTTCTGGATCCCTTCTCAATCACTTTCCCTTCCCAATCATCCCTTTAGGGAGGCAGAGGAGAAGAGCTCTCCATTCCAAGAAAACTCTTCCTGGGATGAACTTCGGTTTCACATGCTTTTTCCTCCCCTCCTCCTGGGCCTTGTCCAGTCCAGGCTGTGCAGGGGAAGTACCTGGAGGTGCCAAGGAGCAAACAGAGCACGTGGATGCTGTCACAGAGACTTGGATGCTGTCCCAGCTCACCAGCCAAGGTCGTTCCATTGACAGCCACGCTGAGGGGTGTGTAGCAAAGCAGGATGGAGCAGCCGTGGAGTTAAAGCCATCAGGAAATCAGGGCTGGAAGTAGCATCACAGTCTGGCTGTGTCAGCTTGGTCTGTTTGGTGGCTCTGCTCCTTGCAGAGGGTTTGCAGCAGTTCTTGTGCCCGAGTCGTTCATCCAATGTCTCCCAGCTTTTGTGTGCAGGCTGAGGGAGAAGTGATGGAACATTTGGGGCAGGAAAGGGAGATTCTCTTATTACTTCAGACTCCTGGTTCATCCAGTGCCTTTTGGAAATGGGCTGGTAAAGGGCAGGGAGCCATTTCATGCGCTTTTTCCATGGGATTCGCTTGGTTACAGCAGTGTGCACTCCCTCCTGTGACATACAGTGAATAATATGAGCCTGTCCTTATGGAATCAGGGCTGTGGGAAAGCTCTTTGCCCTGTCAGTTGGAACCAGTAGGGATCTTTAATGCTGGGGCTTGGAAAGCATCAGAGAGCCAGGACCTGGCTGGTTTGGAGACAGGAACAGACAGTAACCCCTGCAAGAGCTGCAGCAGGACTAGGGGATTCACACCGTGGTAGCTATGGAGCTGGGTTTGTGTTCGTGCTGTGGGAGCAGCCTTGGAGGGCAGGAGCCATGCCAGCAGTGAGCTCATTAGTGGGAGAGGGAACATTCCCTTTATCCCCAGCCCGATCTGTTTTCGTTAGGCACAAGTCAGCAATAGCTGAAGCTTTGCCCTGCCCTCTCTCCCCTTGCCTTTAAGGGCACATCTTTTATTTAGCATTCGAAGGCACATCCTGAGCTGAACTGCACTGTTCTAACTCACTGGAGGTTCCTGTTTGACAGTCTCTGGGAGCTCTGTCCTTGTCCTGCTCACTGCCCGCCGTCACACACGAGGGGGTGACTCTGCCTGAGCTGTGCTAATGAGGTCCCTGCAGCTCAGAAGTCACCAGTTGCTTTCCCCCTTGATTTAATAACTCTTTCCTCACTCCCTGGAGTGCAGCAGATCCAATTTGAGTGTTGCTAACGGGGGCATGGCTCCGTTTCCCACAGCAGGATTGTTGTTTTCTGGGTGATTCAGCTCCTGACCTGTATTCCAAGTGACGTAATCCGGGATGGGTTTTGTGGAGACGTTTCTGGGGCCCTGTGGACTGAGCTCTGTGCATGCACAGCATTTTAAGATCCCCTCCTGCTGGAGCATGAATGTGGCTCGGTCCTGGAGCCAGAGGCAGCGCTGACCTGCTGAAAGGTGTCAGGGAGACCGTGAGGAGAATTAGAGCATAACCAGAACAAGAATTTTTCTGGGAGCACAGAGAATGCTGTGGCTGAAGTCTGTGTGTGGTACCTGCTGGTGACGTGTTGGGATCACACTCGTAAGTTCAGAACAACAGAAAGAACCCAATATATTCATTGATTTGTTTAAGTGAATTCTAGTTTTGGTAGGGCAGGGTCCAATACCCAAAAATATTTAGCAGGACTGAAGGAGCAAATGACACCCTGCCCAGTGACTGGAACGAGTGACGTGCTCACACTGAACCAAACTGGAGTTATGTTAAGAATTTTATTAATTATCAGCTTTAGGGAGCTGACAAAGCCTAAATTCTCAAAAATGTGCTGTAAAACATGAGTTTTGCAGTCATGAATATTTGAAACTTTGCTTGTCTTTCAGGTGGGAAATGGTGAGTGAGAAGCGGAACGAGAGAATAAAAGGGGTGAGGACAAAAGCTGCAATAGGTGTAACATTTTTTAATAAAGCCTCTGCTGAGGCAGCTGGCTCAGAGTGCTTAGGCAGGAGAGGAGTGTGTTTGCTCTGTGCCCAGAGGGGGATTGACAAACACGGAGGAGATGTTTTACCTCCTGCAGTACCTCGTCTTTCTGTGGGCTCAGCAAGTCACCGCTCGTTCTGCCGCCGTCCAGCCTCGTTGGGAGGGAGGATAAATTGGCATGAGCTGCACAGGAGGAAAGTGATGCAGAAGTGTGACCTGGTTTGATGTTACAGAGCTGGATCCCATCCTGCGAAGCTCCACGTTCAGCACACGCCGAGCTCTGCCCCAGCAAAGCCTTTGTTGTGGTTTACCTGAGTTTTTGGAATGAGGTCTACCTGAGTTTTTGGGGTGAAGCCAGTGCTGTCCCTGCTGGGAGGTGCCTCTCAGGCTGGCGTGGCAGAGCTTGCAGCTGCTAAACTTTGGGATAGGATCTGTCTGTGCCCAGGGATTCTCTTGGGGGAGGGTGTCTGGGTGAGGGGGGTGGATGGAGCAGCAGGCTGGGGTTGCTGCTGCCTTGGTTGCTCTTGGTGAGGATGTGGTTGGTCATTTCCCTGATTGTGCTGTGTGGATCTGAGCAGTGACACAGCACGGAGGGAGGTGAGGATTTGAACAAGAACAGTGTGAGGGACAAGGCACCTTCAGTCCTCCTGTGTGCCTGGTGGGGATTGAGGTGATCTCTGGGCAGTGTGCTGGGGTTTGGTGTGTTTGTTGTTTAGCTCCAGTTTGTGCTGTGCTGACACTCTGAGCTCTCCAAACGGTGATGGAGCCCCTCTGGGGCAGGAGTGCCACCTCCCCGTGGTGCCCAGCAGTCCTTTCCCCGGGGCCCTGGGAGAGCAGTGAGGGGAAGGAAGCGTCACTGTCAAGTCTCTCAGGCTGTCTCAGGTGAGGTTCTGAGTCATGGGCAGATCACAGGATTATTTTCCAAAATCATCTGTGTTCCAAGCTGCTTGGGAAAGTGGGAATTAGGAGCCTCTGTGCTCCTGGTGTGCTGCTCCCAGTGAAAGTCTCAGCAGTCAGTGCCCCTGGTTCCTTTCCTGTCACATGTCAGCACTGAATGAAGGGCTGGGCCCTGCAGGAGTCAAACTGGTTTTGATAAGGAGAGATTTTGAGCTCCTCTGTTGGGTCTGAGTCTGGCACAGCCTGTGGTGATGCTCCCTTCAAGTGTGTTGGCTTGCACAATATTTCTCCAGTCGGCTTTGTCTGCATCCCATCCCAGTCCTTACTCATCCCTTGGCTCCTGCTGGGGTTGGATCCTTCCCCTGCCAGGGCAGTGTCAGTTGGAAGCAGCCCAGGCTCAGCAGGGAGGATCTGTTTCTTCATCACCCTCAGAGGTGCTCCCAGTTGGTTTGGAGCTGTTCACACCTGCCATGGTTTGGTTTTACAGAGTCACGGGATATCCTGAGCTGGAAGGGCTCACAGAGCTCATCAGTCCAACCCCTGGCCCTGCACAGACATCCCAACAGTCCCACCCTGTCCCTGTGAGCTCTGGCAGCCTTGGGGCTGTGCCCACTGCCCTGGGGAGCCTGGGCAGTGCCAACCACCCTCTGGGGGAAGAACCTTTCCCTGAGATCCAGCCTGAGCCTGCCCTGGCACAGCTGCAGCCATTCCCTCTGTTGTGTCACAGTTCCCTGGAGCTGTGAGATGCAGCAAATTCACCCTCATCCCTGACTCCTGAAGGGACTTGTTCTCATTCCCTTTCTAGGCAGACATCCTTTTTTCCCCCAGATTTTTTTCTCCCGAAAGAAACCACATAGACCTTAAATTTAGCTCGACCCCAGTGAGATGTTTGCTGAGTGTGGGAGCTGCTGAAGTGCTGCATTGCAGCATCTGCACCGTGTCCTGCTTTGTGCCTCGGAACATTTCCACCCAGAGCTCCCCCACAGCCCAGAGTGTGTCACACGTGTGGGAGAGCAGGGATGTGAGGAGGAGTGTCCTGCTGGGCCGAGGGGCAGTGCCTGGGGAGCTGGGCATGTTCCTGGAGCTGGTGCAGGTCCCAGGGTTCCAGAGCTGCGGTTCTGCTCCCTCGGGGTGGGTTGACAACACCAGGGAAAAGCCACGATCCCCTTTGGGAGGGAGGGGATCAGGAGCTGCAGCACAGAAGGGGTTACTGTACCTCTTACTCAAATGCTGCTGGGAATGATGTGCTGGGATTGCTCCGAGTGCAGCAGGTGGGGGATGGAATATTGTCTGTTCTCCCCACCAGATGTTCCTGTCGCCTGGCACTTGTTGGGAATGACTCTTTGGCTCTCAGCAGTTAGACCAGAGCACAGGCTTAACCCTGCTGGACCCCAGTGTGGTGATGTCAAGTGTTCACCTCAAGGGATAATCGATCCCCACAGCCCAGCTGTATCCACAGAGGATTTTGTAGGCTAAGGGCAAATGGCGTTTGTTGTACCTCTTTCTGTGTTTGTCACACTGATGCATCACCAGCTTCCATCAGTGGAAAAGGTAAACTGAGAAATGCAATTTTTAATTGACAGGTTTCCCCTTGTAAAGTTGTGATGCTCTTCAGACAAGCTCTGTAACAGCACCTCGGGGTTTCTGGTGCCCTCAGGGCTTGTTTGGGGTCCTCTGGTGTTGTCCATCCCTTGGGCCATGCCCTGGCTGCAGCTGGGTGATGGAGTTGCCTCTGATGTTAATTTATGGCAGATATAGGGAGACCATCATCACCAGAACAGAGAAACACGAGGAATGAGATCTTGGCATCCTCCTGGCAGGATCTGTAAAGATCTGGTTCCCCTTAGCTCAGGGACAATCTGGTGATCTGAATGTCATCCCTCTGGTTCCTGGTGTTAATGTGAGGAGGCCCTTTTACCAGCTAGTAATTTCCATTATAATAAAAGTCTGCCTGGCTGGCTTTGGATCTTGGCCATCCGTGAAGGAAGCCACGGTTTGGAATTCAGGACAGCTGAGTCTCACGTATTTAGTAATTTCATATTTCGTAATTTCAGTTTTTCTTGATGTTTTATTTTAACTCTGAGAGGGTAAATGTAACCAGTTTCCTTGCTCTGTTAATGCTGGAGAATTAAATAGAACATGAGAAACAAGCAAAGCAAACTTTGCTGGGAAGTAGAAAGTTATAAATATTTACAGAATTGTGGCTTTTTCTCCTTCCTTCCTTTAAATACTGTCAGTAACTGTAAACACAAGGTGGCCCCTGAATCCATTTATATTAACAGGACAAGGGAAAATGGCTTCAAACTGAAAGAGGGTGGGTTTAGATGAGAAATCCTTCCCTGTGAGGGTGGGGAGGCCCTGGCACAGGTTGCCCAGAGAAGCTGTGGCTGCTCCATCCCTGGAA
>JAWWES010000067.1:517891-549847 GCA_035583135.1 Lophotriccus pileatus
GGATGGGGCTTGGAGCAACCTGGGCTGGTGGAAGGTGTCCCTGCCCATGGCAGGGGATGGAATGAGATGAGCTTTACTTTCCCTTCCAACCCAAACCAGTCTGGGATTCCATGCTCTGAAGGCCCAGGTGAAATCCCTGCTCATGATGTCCTTGCCAGGGAACTGCTTTTCTCCAAGATTGTCACTTCAGAAAGACTTTCCAGCATTTGCAGGGCTCCCATGTGAAAGAGAGCCTCAGTTTTACCCACCCATGGCAGCCCAGCAGCCTGGCCTGGAGTTCCCAGCTGTGTTTGGAGTTGCTGGCAGAGCCACATCATGGCTTTGTTTAAGCAGTAATTCTGGCTCCTGGGCAAAGGTTTGTTGAAGGGCTGCCTGAACGAGGCAGGTGGTGTGTGTGACCTGCAACATTCCCCTCAGAGGGAATTGGCCCCAGCCTTTCCAGGGGGATGTTGGCTGTGGATGAGGCTGAGGGTTTATGCTGGATGTGTTCACTCTATGAAGGAACCCTCGGGGCAGTTCTGTACTTCAGGAGGTATTTTCAGAGGATCCAAGCTGGCAGGTTTGAATGTGAGCTGAAAAGTTTCAAACCTTCAAGTAGGTTCAGCTCTGGTATCCTGCTATCCTGGTTTTCCTTCTGTCTCTATTTTTAAGCATTTCTGTGCCTAAAGGAGTTCGTGATTAGGACATAAATCAGAGTTTTGAAGGGTTTGTTTGCAATTCTCTTTTTCTGCTGAGACATTTCGTGTGTGACTTTGGCAAGTCCTTTAAAGCAGGATTCATCTCCTTTACTCTTGGGCATCGAGCTGTTACCCAGGGATGGCTGGAGAATGATCAGATGGGAATGTCTGGAGGGTGATCACCTTCTCTGCCAAAATATAGGTGGTTTAAAAAAAAAAGTGAATCCTGACCCCTCCACTGGCAGAGCAGGAAGAATAATGCATCATTTCTCCTCCAGGAATTTTTGTAATGCTCTCCTGGATAACTGGGCTTTGTATATCTTCATATGTAGATATATCTTCATAAGAGGCTGCAGCTAATAAATCAGGGCTGTATCCCATGTTTCCTGACAAGCCCATCTCATGCAGGTATTGAGGAAGCTGGAAATCTCCCTGTTCTGCCTCCCTTAATAATATATATATATATATATATATATATATATATATATATATGTTTATGTTATGCAGTGAAGGAATACTGGCCTGTCTCAGCATTTTCACTTCACCTGAGCCTGTGGCTCTGTGCACACACGGTGTAAATGAGGGGGAAAACAGTTTTAAAGGTGCACTCTGGGGGGCTGTTGTGGCTTGACAAGCCCTGTGAGCTCACAGGTATGAACCATCCCTTCCCTCCATCCTGCTGTCCTGGCTGTCCCTTTTTTTTAGGAGAGTGCTCATATATTGAAACCAGGCAGCCTCAGATGTGCCAAAACCAATTTTCCTTCGGTATTTCACGGTTCATGGTAATTTTTCATCCCAAATCCATCTCCAGAGGACTCGGGCAGTGGCCAGAGCTGCACTCACAGCTCTGGCAGGTGAGCTGGGAGCTCAAACCCGGCTCTCCCACACTTTTGTGGCCTTGGGGAACTTGTTTGTTATCTCCCATTCCATCTCCAGGCTTGTAAAACCAAACTGACAGCCCATGTCTGCCCTCAAGGTGCCACAGGGAAAATTCCTAATACCCATGAGGTACTTGGGAGATCAGGAGTGTGATATAAATATCCAGTAGTGTTCATTCCAGTGTTGGCACAGGTGGGCATGTGAGATCCAGTTGGGAATGTCTGTAGGAACTCAGTGAACTCACCTGTGTGTTTTCCCTGTATTTGTTGTGTTCCCTGGTTGGGTTTGCATCCCAAACCCAAACATTTCAGGTGTTCTGGAAACCAAACGGTGCCATGTTCACGGGAATTCCCTGTGAACTGGGGCAGATGGAGCGGTTTGGGTGCCTGGATGTCCCTTTGGACGTGGTGGTGTTGGCTCTGCACATCCAGCCCCGTGTGGCAGCAGAGGTGGATCCAGCAGCCTGGAAAAAAGGGCAGGAGTTGACCCAACCTGGAGATGAGCAAAGAACGTTCCCCTTCCTGCAGCTGCCGCACAAACTGAACACGAGTTGAGACGTTCAAAGGCCAAGAGCTTTGAGCTGTTTTGGGCAAATTTCCAACCGTAACAGGCACTGTTATTGCTTCACCATCTGCCCCCTGAGTTGCTGGAGCTGGAGATTGTTGGGGACAGGGTCAGCATTACAAAGGGGTACATGGGGGCCCTGTGGAGAACCCCTTGCTTGGGAGACATCCCTGCAGAAAGGGGCTGCTGAGCACGGAACACAAGCTTTTGCTGTTTGAAAAGAGACAGTTTCTCTCTCCCCTTGTCTCTCCCCCTGCCTGCAGCTGTGAGGAGAGAATTCTTTGTGCCTGAGTGACCCAGAGGACAGCAGGGAGTTGAAAATTAATTTGCATTTCGAAACACTACAGCTGTGGGGGGAACAAGCACCAGGGAGAATGTCACAGTCAGTACAGGAATTGCTTGTGCTCTTATCCTGCTGCTCTTAGCAAGGGGAGAACTTTTTACCCTCTCAGTTGCAGGGAGTGTTATTGATCTAAATAAAAAAACTCCAGCACTCAGGCTGAATCTGGATGTATTGTGGTATTTTATTGGATATTAGGGGGAAATTCTGCACTGAAGGGGCTGTCAAGGAACTGCCCAGGGCAGTGGTGGAGCCCCCTTCCCTGGAGGGGTTTAAAAGCCCTGTGGTTGTGGCACTTGGGGACAAGGGTTAGTGGTGGCCTTGGCAGTGCTGGGGGAAGGGCTGGACTCCACCATCTCCTTTCCAGCCTTAATGATCCTGTGATTATTTTGTACGAAACAGTAAAACCCAATCCCAGAGAGCTGGCTGGACACAGCCTGGGCCACGGATGTGCTGCACAACACCTCCAGTGGCTGATGGAAGGGCAGGGAGTTCCCCTCGCAGCCCTGGGGCTCCAAACTGCCCATGTGGGAAGGTCAGTGCTGCCCCAGGACCTGCCAGACGTGGTTATCGACCTCCCCTGCCTGATGCAACCCAGGGTTTGTGTTCCTCAGGCTTGAGCTTTGCACTTTGCTTTCACACAGCCCTGGCTGAGCTGCCATAAAAGAAAAGTGCAGGCTGGCAAAGCAGAGTCCGGTGCTGATTCCAGCTGTGCCTGGATCTGCCCGTGCATCCAGCTCGTGGGTTGTAGTTCCCTCTTCCAGGATTGCACTTTCCCAAGTGCTTAAGTCCACAAAAAATCAGTGTGTGTGACCAGAAAACGGGTCAGCTCATCGCAGAGGGCTTGGATTTTACACAACTCAGCACAAGTGGGAATAATAACGTGGGTCTTGGAAATGAGGGAGAATCGAAGAGTCATGGAATCACAGGCTGGTTTGTGTTGGGAGGGACCTTAAAGATCATCTCATCTCACCCCCTGCCATGGGCAGGGACACCTTCCAAGCCCCATCCAACCTGGCCCTGAACACCTTGAGCATCTTGAAGGGAGGTGGATCCTTGGCTGGTTTTGTATTTCTGTCTTATTCCTGGTGACTCAAACATCAGGACAGGGATTTAGGAGTGGGACGAAAGTCCTGAGAAGAGAACCTTTTAAAGCTGGATGTTTTTCTGAACATGCAGGGCTGGTGCCTGTGCAGTGACACATCACATGCAGGTGCAAAGTTGTGTGGCAGGGAACAATAAAAATAAAATCCTTAACCTCTGCCCCGTGCTGGTTTTATACCTGTGTGTAACCCCCACTCTGAGGGGGAGGGAAGAGCTTCAGACATGAGTAGTTCGAAATGAGGTTCCTGGAACAAGTTACAGGCTGAAATATTACAGGTTTTTTACTGTTTTTTTTTTAAGGAAATGCTTGGGCAGTTTTTTGCAAAGTGGACTTGATGATCTTAGAGGTCTTTTCTGACCTTAACGCTTCTAAAATTGAGTTAAAATAAGATTTTTGGGGTAAAAATATCTGTATTTCTTTGGGTGAGGATATTCCCTGTTAGGTTTTTACATAATCCTGCACCAAAGGCGAGGGAGTTGGGATTTATGTGCCTAATTTCAGGTGTCTGGAAGTTGTCAGGGTCTCAGCTGGGCACCGAATTTCAAGGAAGGGGCAGGTCCAGGCTGCAGTGGCACCTTTTGTGTTATACTGGTTGTTCTTGGGGTGCTTCATCCCTGCCTGTCCTGTCCTTCCTGGCTGATCCAAGGACATCCTGGACAACCAAGAGTGAGCTGCCTCCACCCACATTTTAGCTGGGGGCTGATGGTTTCAATTTCTGTTCTTGTGGCTCAAAACAACCTCCTGTTGCTCAGTTCTGGATTTTTCTCCCAAGCTTCCCAATCTCCTGGCACTCAGTCCCGGTTATCCCCTCTGCTCAGGTGGTGCAGAGCAGTGGTTTTCCACGTTCCTGGAGGTTTGCAGCCCTGTGTGGGTCAGCTATGTGTGGAATTCAGCTGAGGAGCAGCACTTTGGGTGCTATGGGCCATTACCCAGCCCAGAGATGGGGTTGGGAACAGCACAGCGCCCCGGGAGAGCTTGGTGGGAGGCCTCGTGCCCCAGGCTGAACAAATAGTTCTGATTCCAGTGATGTGCTAAGAAAATAAAGCACCAGCAAGCCCCCCAAAACCCAGGGAGGGGACGTTACAAAAGATTCAGAAGGAAAAAAAATCGGCTCAAGATGATAGGGGAGGAAATGGGCCTGATTTGGGGATGAATCAAAATGTTCTTCAGAATGAAACCCATAAAACTGCTTCCTCTTAATGGCAGAGAATGAACCAGTTAAGGAGCCCTCAGAGATGCAATAAAGCTTTCAAAGCAGCTGAGAGATGCTCAGGAATGAGTTGAATGAATTCCTTCAGCTGCTGTGGTGATGAAATGTGCTGGGTCCCCTTCGGTGAGCCTTTTGCACTTCGTTTCCTGGAAGTGCCTGATGTTGGAGACAGCAAAGGGAGGGAAGGGGAGGGAAAGGTGATTGATTTTGGGATGGGAGAGGTGTCCAGTGCTCCACTGAAGAGGTGGGTGTTCAGAGGCAGCACCAGGCAGTGCGTTTTTGCCACCTGCACTCAGTCACTGCAGGGAGATGTTCCGGAGCCAGTGGCTGCAGATCCCGTGGGTCAGCAGAGGAATAAACCCACCCTGAGGATCAGGTGCTTTTGTTCCTTATCTGGGAACATGGCCCTGCAGAGAACCCTGAGCTGGGCTGGATAACCATAGGCACCAGTGCTGGGCTCTGAGGCTCTCTGAGCACACGGGGCTGGAGGCAGAACTGGTGTTACCCTGTTCCCTCCTCACCCCTTTCCCAAAGTGACCTGGTGGTTTTCAGCAAGCAGATGCTGAGCTGGGGGGGCCTTGTGGCTGTTAATGCAACCCACGTGTGTCATCAGTCTGGGTGTTGTAATTGCAGGAAACCACAGCAATTACTGACACAAATAGAACGTCAGTGTTGCTGTTACTACATCCTAGAAGAGGAAATCTCCCTCAGTTCCCTGCTGTGATACCTGTCTGGCTCAAATCTGGCGCGTGGCCTGGGATCCAGGAGCCCAGCTCAGCTCCTGAATGCTGAGGAGTTCAGCTGCAGCAGGGCAGGGATTTGTGCAGCACATGGAGACAGGGACTCAAACCAACCAGTCACAGTTCTGCAGGGCATGGGCTTGGCACACCTGACATTCACAACATTAAGTCTTAGCTTGTGCTGTCATCTTGCCTTTTCATTCTGGAGGGGGCAGACACTGTTCCCTCCATAAGTGTGTATATCCACCTGTATAAATGTGTGTTTAGCTAAAGGGCTTGGGATTCAAAGGGCAGGGGGATGTTAAACACACATCTGGTTGTCAGGTGTCAGCTTTGTTCAAAAATCTAAAAAACCAAGTCGTCCCCTGCAGCAAAGGGGGCCCTCAGGTGCAATTACAGCCCTCCTTGAATTTCAGTGCCTTCTCCCACTGTGCAGAATTCCCTCAAAATATCCAGGATATATTTAGTTTAAAGAACACATTGTCCTGGTAACCAGATCAGGAGATGCTGGGAACAGGCCTGCTGGGATTCTTTCAGGGTGTACTAATTATTCTCACTGTGCCCAGGCTCCTCCATGATAAAAGGGTGCTTTGGGGGGGTACTGGTGCTCCAGCCCTCACCTTCCCTGCTCTCCTGCTCCACACCCTCA
Source organism: Lophotriccus pileatus (assembly GCA_035583135.1). Taxonomy (NCBI): domain Eukaryota; kingdom Metazoa; phylum Chordata; class Aves; order Passeriformes; family Tyrannidae; genus Lophotriccus; species Lophotriccus pileatus. Next base: position 524,056 of record JAWWES010000067.1, read on the forward strand.
GCCCGGGTGCTGCTGGGCCAAGCTGGTCCGTAAGTGCTGCTGTCCCACGGTGTGTGTTTGCAGAGCTGGATAAACTCCAGGAGGGGCAGGTGGGCACACACAGAGCTGACTCCTGGCCAGGCCTGCCGTGGGGAAGCACAGGCAGATGTTCCAGCTGTGCCCATGGCAGGCAGGTAAACAGGAGAACTGGTCATGTGTGTGAGCATTGCCCTTCCCTGGCGAGAACTTGGGCAGGCAGGGAATGTGCTGTTGATTTATCTGCCTTTTTATTTATTTATTTATTTGCTTCTTGGTTTATTTGCATCTTGATTTATCTGCCTAATTATTTATTTATTTATTCTTTATTTATTTATTTCAACGTGTTTTACTAATTTCAGGGGGACCCCTGTTGAGGTTCCAGGATGGACCACTGTGTTCTTTGGGATTTGCAACATTTGTAGATCTTTGTCACAACAGCTGAAAACGTGGGGAAACTCCTTTGCCCGCTCCTGTGGGACTCTTTCATCCAGGGAGCTGGAAGTGCCCACAGCTGTGGTCCTGCTCAGAGCCCAGCAGTGCCAAGGTTCTGTCTCCTGACATTTCCTTGCACCTACAGGGACAGCAGAAGGTGGTTTTTTGTTCTCAAAACAAGCAGCCCTTGGTTTCCAAAGCTCTTTGCTTAAAGCGTCACTCTCTGCTTGCCCCAGAGTGCACCTGGCTTTGGAAAAGAGTGGGAGATGCTGTAAATGCCTGGGAATGTGACACTAGAGCCTGGCTCGTTAGTCCTGGCTGCCTCTTGGTGTCTTGGAATATCCCAGGCCCAGGGCCTAATCTGCTGCAGCTCAGCCTGTGTGCCTGACGGGATTTGCAGGGTTCATTCCCTCCCGTGCTCCACTGCAGGCGTGCCCTTATCCCAGGATACAGCTGCTGATTTCCAGGGAGCCTCCTCAGAGGAGTCTCCCGTCCAGCTGGGAGGGTTTGCTGCTGGGAGGGCAGCAGGGCAGGGGCAGGGGGAGGTGGAGCACCCCCCGTGCACAGCACCGGGCAGGGCTGGCTGGCAGATGGCATTTGCTGCCTGATCTAAGGGGATTTGCCACATGACCTATTCAGAATCTGTGTCACAGGGCAAAGTGATCAGACCTGGCATCTCATGCAAGAATAAATCTAGATCAGCAGAGGAGCTGTGACTGAAAGGTGGCTGGCACAGGGATGCCCAGGGATCCCAGCTCTTTCCATGAGGGTTTGCTGATGCTCTCAAGAGCTCTCTCCTGATTTTCTCTCTGTGTTCAGGGCAGTTTTATCTCTCTTCTATAAATCCAGTGATTTGCTCCTTCTTAAGCTCCCAGGGATGGACACACAGCTCCAGCAGTGGCTGTGCATGAGGCAGGGAAGCCATCTGGAAGGAATCAGTTGGTGAAGCGGCTGGAATATTAACTTGACACCTAATTATGTCCTCTGGGCTGATTTTTCCATTCTGTCATGCCCTGCTCTGTCTGCACTTTCTGTGAGTGTGGGATATTGTGGAGCTCTCTGCATCCAGCCACGCTCCAGCACACACAGGGAAGGAAATTATCAGTTGTAAAGACTTTCCTGGCTGTGGTGCCAAGAGTAGCATCTCCCTGATGTTTATGTTTGCTGAAACCAAGCAGTTGAGGTTAATCCTGTATAGATTTGAAAGACAGTATTTATTCCATCTCATAGCTCTTCTGGGATGGTATTTAACACCATGGAAATAGTAATGGGACCTGTGCTGTTTCTGCTGGACCAGAATTGAGTTTTTTCAATCTGATTTGTGTCCTGGCAGTTCTTTATTAAAATAAACACCTCTGACCAGTTTCCACACCAGCTCTTGAAGTAAAATTTCTTACAGGCTTTCTCCTCTAAGGAAGAAGTAAATCCATGGCCCAGCTGGGGGTAGTTTATGACACTTCACAAGACCACAGCCTGAACAGGACTATAATAACCTGCTCAATTAACCCACAACTGCTGTTCTTCAGTCCCCCAGGTGCTCAAGAGCTGCACAGAGTTCATTGAGAAGCACGGCATCGTGGATGGGATCTACCGGCTCTCCGGGATCGCCTCCAACATCCAGAAACTCCGGTGAGGGCTGGGGGTGACCCCTGAGTGCTGGGCAGGGCCCCGGCTGTGCTTCCAGGGGCACATTCCCTCTGCAGGAAGCTTTCCTTCGGGATGGAATATCAGGATCACGGTGTCCCTCTGCTGTCGTGTTTCATTCCTGCTCCTCCTCACTCCTGGAGCCCTTTGCTCGCTCCCTGTGACTCCTGATTGATTATAGCAATTATTTGGGAACGTGCAGAGGATGCATGCCTGATTCCTGGGGGTGGCATTGCTGTGCTGTGCAGTGAGAGGCCAGGTGTGTGTCCTGCAGGTTAGGAGCTGTTCCCATCACATCTCCCTTTATCCCTTTGTGAGGCTGTTTCTCCTCCTGCCGTTTGGTGTGGAATGTTCTGTTGTGGAGAATGCCAAGTGGGATGTGACTAATTCCAGTGCTGATCCTGAGAGAGGCAGCTCAGGGGGATTTTCCATGTGCAGAATATCCTTTTTGAACCAGCTCTTCCCCAGCTCAGTGGGCAGGCTGGAGCTGGGACAGTGACTGTACAAACCCCTGGATGGAGGGGTTTATTCTGGTTCAGATTAATCCTGTTTCTCCTTGCAGCAAGTCCCATTTAAAAAATGCTCCTGAGGGGTTTTTATGCAGGATCCAAAGGCTCCCATTGGAGCTGTGGCCCACAGCAGTCCTGGCTGAATAAAACATTTGCCATTGCTTCAGTCACATCCCTTTAATTCGCCTTTTGACCTGTGCTGGGCCATCCTAATCTCTGCCTTAGTCCATTTTCCCCCTTTTTGTTGCCAATACCATTTTCTCCTTCGCTGTGTATCAAAGGTGCTTTAAAAATGGTTTTCTGAGACTTCAATGGCATCAGTCCCTGGTACAGTGCAGAGACTGAAATGACAACCTGTTTTCCAGTTTTCTGAGATGTTCCAAAGACAAAAGAAGGCAGGACATGGCATTTATTGACACTGCCCCTATTCATCTAAATCACTACAGATTTTCAGTGTTTGATTAAGGCAGGACTCGCTGTGTTGCTTTAGCTCCCAGCTGTACAAACAGGGCATTAGGCTCATTTCAGAGCTAGAGCTGCAGTATCCTTATAAATGGATCTCTCTTCTAAGGTTTCACATAGAAGAGCTGCATCTCCTGGATTTAAAGGGCTTTTTGGTTGGAGACAAAGTTAGAGAATTGATTTCATCTGGGTGGTTTTCATGGGACAGGGGTTGGCTCTTCAGCAGGGCAGTGGCAGGGGGGCAGACAGAGCCAGGGTTGATTTGGGGTGTTCATCCCTGTATCCTGGCTCTTTCTTGGAGACGTGGAGTTGTGTTCTACTAACAAAATCTTCCTTTAGGGTCAGAGGAAATAATGTGTGGTCCTTGAAGCAGCCAGTGCAGAGAGGGGAAAGGCTGGATCTAGAGGGGCTTCTCTTCACTCCATATTCACATCTTACATGGTGTGGGATTTATTCCTAGGAAAATACACTGGAGTAGGGCAGGATATGAGCAGAGGAATTGAGTGGGCTGGGACCTGCCCCTGCTGTCCCTTCTGAGCTTTTCTGTGGAGCCAAGTGCAGGGAAGAAGTTTCTGTCCCCGGTGTGAGCAAGGGGTGGGTCAGTCCCTGTGGAAGTGGTGTGTGCTGAGCACCAAGGGCTGTGGCTGCAGGGAGCCTGTCAGGGGGGAAGACAGGGGCCTTCCTTCCCTTCTGTGCTGCCTCTGGCATGAGGAGCAGGCCTGGACTGTTCCCCTCTCCTGCCCCTCAGTCTGGCTCGTCCTGATCCCCAGGGATCCGTCACCAGCACTGCTGGTGCCCTGGCACAGGGACAGACAGTTCTGCCCGTGGGCAGGGCAGGCTCAGTGCTGGAGCTGTGCTGAGGGGCTGTGTTACCCTCTGGGTCACAAACTGCCTGCTTTGGATGGAGGAGAGACCAGGGGTGTTCCCACCAAGCCCAGGCACGGCTGTGGGTGCAGTGCAGGCAGGATCAGCCCTTCTGATCCTAAAAACCCTTGTAGGGACCCCGAGGTCCAGCAGGACCAGCCGAGTTCCCCCAGCTCCCAGGCCTGCCTCACCACACTCATCCCTGCAGATCTGGCCTGATTTGAAACAGCACTTTCCATGCACATATTCCAGCCCTTGGCCTTATGAGCTCAGCTTTTATTTCATAAATGGTTGTGATTTTGGGTTTTTTTCTCCTCTCTCTGAAAGCCAAGGGAGTGCTCAGGGATGCTCTTCATGTGGTTCCTGGCTCTCCTCACCCCGTGGCAGAGGCAGGCTCAGCTCACCAGTTTGTCCCCCGGGAATTCTGCACACACTGGTTTCCATGTGCTGCCCTTGGCACTGCTGTTGGCATGGCTTGGATCACTGCAATTCCCAGGCCTTTGAAATGCAGAGGGACAGCTTTCATCAGGCCTGTGGGCAATCCCAGGCACAGCCCTTGGGAGTTTAGCAGATTGTCCTTGTGGTCTTGAAAGGCTTTCTCTGAAGCCTTTGTGAAAAGCTCTGATGCAGCAAAAGGGGTTGCAGCCAGCTGGTTGTAAAACTCACTGAAAATGCCTTATTAGAAAAAAATAAAGTCTGATTTTTAGAAAAATCCCCTGTAGCAGCCCCAAAGCCCTGGGTCACGTGGCTTTGGTGACTAAGGATTTATTTTTTCCTGTAAATCAGGAAACCCTTGCTTTGCTTGACTGTAATTTGCTGGGTTTGATTTCAATGGTCCTTCTCCAACCCCTTGGCCCGTCTTTTGTTTCCAGGCACGAGTTTGACTCGGAGCAGATTCCCGACCTGACCAAGGACATTTACATCCAGGACATCCACTGTGTGGGCTCCCTGTGCAAGCTGTACTTCCGAGAGCTCCCCAACCCCCTGCTCACCTACCAGCTCTACGAGAAGTTCTCAGTAAGTGTGAGGCAAACGTGAGCCACTTCCCACCTCAGTGGGGCTTCAGAGGAACACTGGAAGGACCCAGAGAAGGGAAACCTGCTTCCACACACCTTCCCCTGTTTGCTTTTGCTTAGTTTGAGGGTTTTAGAGCAATCTGAAGAGTACATCTCCCAAATCACCAGCCTGACAGCAGCTGGTCTTTGCTGCCCACACACCAGATTCCCCTCCTGCCATTCCAGCAGGAAGTGCCCAGAGTTTGAGGTGCCTTTTCTGTTGCCCTTTAGGTCACTCACAAGTGCCTTTGTCCCCTGTGCCACAGTGTATTGATTCCACTTCCCCAGAAGAAGGTCACTGGGGGACACACCAGCCATGAATTCCTGATGGTTTGCTGTTTCCCCAGTGATTTTTGAGATTAGAAGCAAACACACCTTCTGCAAGGCGTTGCTCTGTACAGTGAAGCTCCAAAGTGCCCCAGATGAGGAGCTGTGCCCTGGCCACGTGGTGCAAGGTGCAGGTTTTCAGCTTTCTTTGCAGCTCAACCCCTCCCTGCCTCCTTCCAGGATGCTGTGTCTGCTGCTACAGACGAGGAGAGGCTGGTGAAGATCCACGATGTGATCCAGCAGCTGCCCCCTCCCCACTACAGGTGAGGGCCATTCCTCTGCTGGAATCTGGGGAGAGAAAGGACAGGGTTTCAGTTTCCCTCTCAAGATGTGTTTCTGCACATTGGAACAGTTGTATGAAGTTGATTTTGTGTTTTAATCAGCTCCTTACCAAACACTCCATTCTATACATGGTCTTCCTTGGAAAGTCTGTACAGGAGGGAAGTACAACCTTGGTACACAGAACTGGCTGATAAATAGTTTTATTGCTGGGAGGGCACAAAACCAGCTCTAGGAATGATACTTTAAAAAAGTGAAATATGTCCAAAAAATAAACATAATTTGTCTCCAGTTTCCCTCTCCTAGCAAATAATAACAGTTGTCTGTTAGAATAGCTAATGTAAATTATTATATTAGTGTTATATATTAGAATAACTAACATAATAGGGTGTTTAAAAATCACCAATTACAGTGCTATATTCAAACTAATTAGTATTAATAGCAATTTGTGCTATGTGGTAATGAGTCTTGACTAAGAATAATAACATTTTAACAGTCTTTAGTATTAAAATTTATGGCAGGGTATGGTAAAAAGGCATCAGACAAATTGCCATGGTGATTGGTTTTAATAACTGCATATAATACTTATGTTAATGAGACTTCAATGTTAGTAACTACTGGTAACTAATACTACATTATAATCACAATTGATTATTGTAATATATATTAATTTGCAGGACTAGTTAGAATTCTGTGCCCTCAGGGCTATAGATGGCCAGTTGTAACACATAAAATCAATTAAATATTTAAATTTCAATTCTTGTGGTATATGGTGATTAGCTGGGCAACTGCAATGCTGCACCTGAGTGCTATAAATAACTCATTATAATGGTTAACGAGGATTTAACTAATTGTTATAAGCTGCAATCGTGTGCGACTTGCTCATTAAATAACATGGGCTAGTTAGTGGAACAGCTGGTACTTTTAGTAACTAATTACAATATTTTATTTGTGTTAATTAAGGGGGCAGGGCCTTCTCAAAAATAAACTGATCTCCTTTGGTGCAGTTTCTCTGGGGCATTCCACCTTTTCCTCTGTGGGCTGGTTAAGCTGGGTGCTGGTCCATGGCTTGGTCCTGGAGAGGAAGCCCAGCCCAGCCCTGGAATTGGGATGCTGGAGGTGCACGGGGCTCTTTCCTCAGTTTGCTGGAGGAAAGGAAAAAACACTTCGTTATTCTGCTGCTTAGGGATGAGGAGTGGCAGGCAGGAGATGTCAGCTTTGTTCCCAGCCAGAACCACCTGCCTTCACTTCCAGCCCTTGTCCCTTTGTGGAATTTTGAGCCCCTCTGCTCCATCTCCCCTCCCAAAAGCAAAGATGTTGCCAAGCCCCAGCACTGAGGAGGATGGAGCAGCATTTTCATTGACACCTCCTGCTCCCTCCTCTCCAGGGGCTACAACAGTGTTTAATTAATATATAAAAAGGCATTTTTTACATGAGCACGAGTCTCTGAAGTTTAATCTTGTGCCTCATCTACCTCTAACAAACCTGTAGCCAGCAATTTCATCAGTAGAACTCAAGTACAGCTTGCTGGTTTTCAGTGCCCTGGGGTGTCAAAATCAATACTCCCCCTCGTCCCAGGACTGGCATCCCACATCCTTCCCCCTGAGCAGCTCCTCAGGGCTGTCCCACCCCTGCAAAGAGGATATTTTGGGGACAAATCAGGAGGGACTCCCCTCAGCCCACCCCTGTGTTGCTGTTTGCTGAAGACGCTCCCCGTGGTCTGAGGGGAAGGAGTTCAAGCGTTTCTTTCTGGGAGCTGTCAAACCAAAAGGAAATAATGAGCTGGGTTTGCTCTGGGATCACAGCCTGGCTTTGCTCAGTGGTGCTGAACATTTGCCTTTCTCCCGTTTTCCAGGACACTGGAGTTCCTAATGAGGCACTTGGCTCGTCTGGCTGATTACTGCTCCATCACAAACATGCACACCAAGAACCTGGCCATTGTCTGGGCTCCCAACCTCCTCAGGTACCCTGGGCTTTTCCCTTTTCACTGAAGATAAGTCTTTGTGTTTATAAAAACCAGAGAGATATCTCTTCTCTGGAAAATCGTGACTTCCAGCAGCTGGAAGGAGCTCTTCCTTTCTTCATCCGATGTGCTTCTTCTCCTGTAAAATACGGGAAAATGCTCTAAGCAGGATTTAAGACCCAACTGGCACGTCCCTGAGCTGGTGATGTAAAACAGCCCCTGCTGTTGTCAGTGGGACCACTCAAAAAACATCCTGGTGTATTCTGTCTCAGACAATCCTGTCCCACTGGCTGCAGGTCAGTCAGTACTGCCAAGGAAGAATTCCCTCAACCCTCTTTTCTGGAGGATCATTTCCCTTCTCCTGGTTAGATGAGACGAGTGTGTCCCTGATTATCCTAGGGAATTTCTTCAGTGGCATCACTGATTTCCCACTGCAGAAGTCTCTAGAGTCTAATTTGACAGCTTGTGGCTGCAAAAATTCAAACTTACGGGAATAATCTTGGATGAATCTGTCCCCTAAAATTTGTTTTGAACATGCATAATGGGGTAGTTTAAAATTAATGTTGTTATTTAAAAATTGTGCTTTAAAAGAAAAAAAAAGTATCGCCCTGCTCTCTATTGTATTGATTTCTGAAGTGCTTTTGTTACTGACCTGAGAAATCGGAGTGTGCAGTTCACCATAAAATCCCAGAGTGATTTGGGTTGGGAGGGACCTTGAAGCCCATCCTGTGCCACCCCCAGCCATGGGCAGGGACACCTTCCACTAGCCCAGGTTGCTCCAAGCCCCTTCCAACGTGGCCTTGGACACTTCCAGTTCATGCAGGTGAGCTGCTCTCCCTTTTCTGGCCGTTCAGCCCAGGCAGTCGAGTGATCTCAGGTCTGAGGTTGCTTTGGTGAATCCTGGGGCACTCGCTGGTCAGATTGGTTGGAGACTTTTCCCTCCTCAAGGGAAAATCCCGTTAGAGGCTGCAGTGAGGTTTGTGCACTTAAACTGTGCCAGTCATGGTACCTGGAAGTTCACAAAAACCTCCCCATTTGGGCTGTTCCATTTATTTACCTCGAGCCAGACCTGCCTCACACCCTTTTTCCTTCTAGTCCAGCTTTCCCCTTGCCACTTCAGTGAGACCTGAAGCCAAACCAAAAACCTGCCTTTCCATCCCTGCAGTCATTTGTGCAGCACTGTGCTGGGGCATCACCCCCTGGCTGGCCCTGTCTCACTTCTGTCCTTCCCCAGGTCCAAGCAGATCGAGTCAGCCTGTTTCAGTGGCACAGCTGCCTTCATGGAGGTGCGGATCCAGTCGGTGGTGGTGGAGTTCATCCTGAACCACGTGGATGTTCTGTTCAGCTCCAAGCTCAGCTCGGTCATCCGGGACGGGGCAGGTATGTGTCCCCCTCCCCTCCCCTCCCCTCACAAGGCACTCCGTGGATACCTGAGCCCTCTGATGGGTTTTTTCTAACCTACAGGACACATTTCCACATTTCCCGGGTTATGATGTGAGAACCCAACAAATACGGCCTAGTTTTAGAAATTGATGTCAGTCCCTTTCTCAGAAGCCAAGGACACCCCACAGGAGGGCACAGAGTAATGTTTGGCTGCTGCTTTTGTGTCCTACCCCTGAGAAATTGCAAGGAATCAAAAAACTCTTGCCTGAAAAGATCAGTCAGGAGCCAAAAAATTACTCCCCAGGCAATTATTATAGAGGTAAGATAATAGAGCAGTTTTAATAGAAGGCCTTCAACCACCACGGGGGTACAGAGATGTGCACACGTGTCCAGGGGGTTCCACAATTTAAGGTATTCATCCAATCCCAGATTTATCTGCCTCCCACATCCTCCCCCTGGCTGGAAATTGAGGTAGGTGGCTCAGGGACCCCCTCTTCCTGATCTTCCTCTTTGTCCCTTCATCTTTTACCCCCTGCTCCCTCTCCTTTTTGAAGCCACCACCATCAATCTCCTGCATACTTATCCACTTGAGCTCTCTACATTTTTCCACATACCTTAGAACACCAGTAGAAATTAAGGATTTAAAGCCAGCTCTCTGTATTCAGTGATGTTGATGCTAAGAAACTTAGTCTTGCTCTTAATAGGGGCTGTTTTGACATCTGCTGTGCTGGTTATTCCTTGCAGAAGCACAGCCTGGGTGGGTTCATGAGCAGGGCTGACCAGCCATGAACTGCAGCACGTTTGTGCCCAGCCCTGGGGCACCTGAAACACATTCAGCCTTGGAACCGACGAGTTCCCTTGAGTAACTAAGACCATGTTGCTGTTCCATGGAAAAGGAGCAGAGTTCCACCAGGAAGAAGGTTTCCTCTGTGTGTTAGATCAACAAACGGGGCCACCACAAGCTGTTCCTGCTCCTAAGCAGCATTAAGGGTTCACCATCTGCCTTGACAACCTGCCCTGCCCCTGAAACACGCACAGCCCGTGCAGTTCCCAGCGCCTGGGCCGTGCAGAGAGCTGCTTTTCCACTGGAGTTGCTGCTCCCCTCTTTTAAACAAGCCATATTTCTACTTAGGACAGCAGAGTTCTGTGGCTTTTGTTCCTCCGGGAAGGGGATTCTAAGTCAGCAGGAGCCAGAGGTTAGTTTGGCTGAGCAGTGACAGCCCCCAGCAGGCTCTGCCAGGGGAAGATAAGCATGCTCAGAATCCCAGCCAGATGATTATCCAGGCTTAGAACGGACCATGTAAATTCAGCTAATTGTTTAATGACTTGGTCACTCACATTCAGTGGGCTTGGACACAAAACTGGCAGGGTCAAGAGCTGGGTTATTTGGCATATTTAGCAGGAATAGTGCACTCCAGCACGGCTTCAGGAGCCTCTGGGATCGAGCTCAGCTCCTGCACCCACCTGTAAGGGGTGAAAGTGGTGCTGCCAAGCCTCTTTTAACCCACAGTTCACCCAGGACAGCATTTACAGCTCACACACACCAGGAGCTGTGGGAATGGAACCAACCAGGATGTTGTGCGATGGCACATTCCCCCCACGCCCCTGAACTCCTCTGGAAGCAACCCTATAAACACTTGCACAATAAACAATGGCAAACAAAGGACAGCTGCTGTGATCCCCTCTACGCTGAAGCTGACAGCAGCAGGAGGCAACAGCAACTACTTTCACGTGTTCCTCTCCAAAAGCAGGCCCAAGCTGTAACAGGCCGAGGGCAGGACACAGAGCAGATTGTTTGCTGTGTGCATCTACACAGTGGTTTGTGCAGCCTCAGTCACACGTGGCATCTCCTGTTGTGCCAAGAGCTGCAACCTGGGAATGACCCAGCCAAGCTTTGTATGAAGCAAAACCGTGGTTTTCTGTGCAGGCTTTTGTATAGAGATGAAGCTGAAGGAAAGTATGTGTCACAGAGGTTTCTGATCTACCTGCTTCCCCCTGCCTTTATTTTTTAACTCACCAAGCTGCTCAGTGAGAGATTCTTTTTGTCACAGACATCTCTCTGACCACATTTTGTGGTTGGGATAACAAAGGTTTAGAAAAACACAGCACCTCCCTAGACACACAGACCCAGCTTTGATCTCTGCACTGCTGTTTTCTGACTCTCCCTGTTGCCTGTGGTTTTTCCCTTGCAGGGCACAGCTCTTTGTCCCGGCCCAAGTCTCTGCTGGTGTCCTCTCCCTCCACGAAGCTGCTCACGCTGGAGGAGGCACAGGCTCGGACACAAGCCCAGATCAACTCTCCCATCATGGCAGACAGCAAGTACATAGAAGTGGGAGAGGGCCCAGCAGCTTTGCAGGGGAAATTCCACACAGTCATAGACTTCCCATCCGAAAGGTAGGGACAAGTTTCTTCCCAGCACGTGTCGTAACTGGTTTGTTTTGATCACAGCAAAGACTTGCTGATACTGAGTGGTCACATGTGAAATGTTGTAGCTGTTTTTCCACCTGCTTTGGACTCTGTGAGGATTCAGCTTATTATAACAATGGGCTCGTGGGTTTAATTTACTTGTGCACCACTCCCTTCTTTCTAGCAGGGTTATCATTAAATGTATAAATCCCTGCTGTGTTGGTGCACAGAGATGACTGTACCAGTCACACAGAAGGAGGTGGAAACAGAGTGACCAGGTGGAGACATTGGGGTTTTCCAGGTCTCAGGACTAAGTGCCTGTAACAATCTCCAGGTTGCTCCCAGTGGAGCAGTTGCCCAGGCTCGATGACACTAGAAATGGCAGTGGGAGGAGGTGAAGGTGATTTTACAGCACGAGTAAGGTACCTTTATGGGTACCCTTTTTGGGTACCTTTATGGTTGCACAGCTCCCCAGAGAGCTGGAAATCCATCCCTCAGCTGCTGGGCTGGACAGGCAGGAGCCTTTGCTCACCTGCATCACAGAGTTGGGTGGAATTCACCAGCAAGGCTTCAGGGCTGAGCTGTAGGAATGAAAAACCTCAGCTGTTGAGAAGAGGGAAAGTTTCTACGCAGAAACCAGACAGTGCTGATAGCAACTGACCAGCTTCCCTCTCCAATGTGTGCTCTGTTTGCTCCCCCAGAAAAAGGCCTCCCAGCAAGATGAAGAAGTCTCCAGTGGGCAGCTGGAGATCCTTCTTCAACCTGGGCAAATCCTCCTCTGTGTCCAAGCGCAAACTGCAGCGCAACCCCAGCGAGCCCTCGGAGATGAAAGCCATAGCCCTGGCAGGTGAGCTGCAGTCCCCTCCCAAAATCTGGCCCTGAGCAGCACACATTCAGCGTGCTTTTATCTCCTTCTAGCGTCCAAGCTGTGCATGACACTCCAGGGAGCTGCTCTTGCCCGAGCGGATCTCGGGCAGCTCCAGAGCCCGACAGAGCTCGCACCTCTGCAACTCTGGAATGACAATATGTGGGTGCTGCTGGAATAAGTCTCAGAATAATTCCTTCTGGCACTCTGATTATAAAATGAGAGTACAGCTCTGGGTCCCTTTGCTGCTCTCAGAAGATAAAATTAGGGAAAGGCACCTTCCTACAAACACTCTCTGTACCAGTATAATGAGAACACATCCAACAACACTTAGTAGCCGCAGCCAGGATATGTGGGCTGAATCCTCAGCCTTTTCCATGTATAATTTTCTGCCTTCTTCCAAATTTAAAAATAGCAGCAATGTGTTTTTGAGGTAAAACACATCACACGTCCCAAAACATGGGCCAGTGAGAACTTTTATCCCATCTTCTCCCAGGTCCCATTTTCAGATTATAACCCTCACACACCAGTACCTTTGGGACTGTCTCCTTGGAGACTGAAGTTGTGCTTGTTCAGTGCCCATAAAACAAGTTGTGAAAATGTTATTTTGTTCCCCATTTTTGAGGGGTTTTCCTTGCTGGCAGGAGCCAGCCAGTTACCACAGGTACATCCCGGGTCTGTAGCAGGATTGATGTGGAGAGTTGTTTCCTGCCCTGTCACCTACAGCAGGTACCATTTGGGTGGGTAACCTTTCCCAAGACTCTAAAATGAGCATCAGAAACCCAGCCCCAAAACAAAATTCCTCTCAGGACAGTGTTGCTGGGAACCTGTGTGTGTTTTTCCTGCCATCATTACACAGCCCAGTGTAAACCACTGTCACCACTCAGCCTGTCCCTGTGTGGATTCCTTCCCTCAGGTGGACGAGGAGACAGCGGGACCCTGCGCTCGGCTAAAAGTGAGGAGTCTCTCACCTCCCTGCACGCCGTGGATGGTAAGGCCAACTCCCCCCTGCACTTGTAATAAACCTGGATTAAAGGAGGCAGCCTGACATTCCTGGGTGCAGATACGCCACAGGGCAGCTTTTCCACCCCTTCAGGGAAAGGTGGACTTGCTAATTAACAAAGCTGCCCGGCACAGATGGGTGTCACAGAAATGCTCTTCATGCCTTTTTTCCCTTCTGAGGTGAAAAACCCAAAGCTCCTGCTTTGGTGTAGCTGGCACTGTGTATGTTCCTGCCTTGCGACGTCCCCTTGCTGTTGCAAGGCTGACAAGGCAGCATCATGAAGGAAAATGCTCTCTGAGAAAGCCTTAGGCCTACAGCACATTTAAACTGGGTTTGCTTGTACACACACCTTAGTTTCAACTAACTCAGATGTGGAGCTGCTGTAAAAGAGTTTAAACAAAGGTGATAAACGGTTGCTGCTAACAGTGTCACTCTTGGGTGCAGGGCTTACCAGCTGAGCCTGGACACCCCCACCAGGCCCTGGCCTCTTGGACAGCAGGAATTTGTCACTAACCCACAGCTATCTCCTCGTTCCCAGGTGAATCCAAACTGTTCCGGCCCCGAAGGCCCAGGTCCAGCAGCGATGCCCTCTCTGCTTCCTTCAACGGGGAGCTCCTGGGCAACATGAACCGCTGCAACTCCTACGACAACCTGCCCCACGACGACAGCGACGGGGACGAGGGGCTGATCCACGTCCCCGCCCTCATCTCCCCCCGCTCCTCCGAGGACGTCGACCTGAGCCCCCCGGACATCGGAGTCGCCAGCCTGGACTTTGACCCCATGTCCTTCCAGTGCAGCCCCCCCCAGGCGGAGTCCGAGTGCCTGGACAGCAGCACCTCCCTGCTGGAGTCGGTTGACATCAATAAGGACAAGCCAAGCCTGCTCAAGAAGGATTTAGAATCGGGCAGCCAGTCCCAGACCCCAGGCAGTGCCACCAGCTCTGAGCCAGTCTCCCCTTTCCAGGAGAAGATGAGTCCCTTCTTTACGCTGGACCTGAGCCCCACGGAGGAGCAGCCCTGCAAACCCCTCACCTTCTCACCCAAGGCGGGCCGAAAGCCCATCAAATCTCCACCACTGACTGCAGAGCCCACCTGCTTTGCCCTGCCCAGCCGTGGGCCAGAAGCCATCGGAGCAGTGCCCATCACATCCAGGAATTCCTCTGCTTCCAGCTGGAGCAAAGGGATTGGCATCACTGAGATCACAAACAGGTCCCCAACCCAGATGTCCTTGCCCCTGAAAAGCAGTGAAACAGGAGCAGGGGAAGGAGCCCACCAAGAGCTTCAGCATTCCCAGATAGTGGCTGCTGGCAAGCCAGAGTTGCCAGAAGAAGGGGAGAGACCCATGCCAAGCAGTCAGACTAAGACTGTACCCACTGGACACACACAGCCAGGTACAGTGCATTTTCCTCCATTCTTTCTTTAAGTTCCCAAGGGGACCTGCTCTCAGAACCGCCCTCCTCTGCGTGCCTTTTAGGAGAGGGGATTTGCCCGTCAGTTCTGATCACGAGTGTCTTGCAGGGCTGTGCAGATCAGTAGGGTCTTAACCTCTGCCTTCTCCCTACATCACACAAAGCTCGGATAATTTTCCATAATGCTTTATATGCCACTTTTTTTTTCCCCCATCCTGTCATGCGTGAAAATCTCTAGCATGTCCTTCTCAGTCATTTCAGCCAATTGACCATCTAAGGCTTTTCTTTTTTAAATTAAAAATCTGCCAACACTGGAAGAAGGGACCTTTTCGCCTAAAACCTTATGATCAAAATTGTTTAAGGGTATCTCATTCTCTGCTACCTCCTTCCTACCTCTCTAGAAATGCAAGAGGAGCCTTTAGACAATCTCTTGTGTTTTTTTCCTCTTTGTGATGAACTGCTATGCTGTTGAGCAGCGTTTGCGTGTGAGACACAAGTGTTTCACACCAGAAGGAACTGCCACTGTGAAGGCGTGGAGAGCATCTATTTTTTTATGATAGTCGTTAAGGTTAAGGTCACTCTCCTTATTGGGTAACATAAAATCACTCTCTCTCTCAATTTTCCCCCCATTAGGAGCAGTTGCCCTCGACTCCCCCCAGGATCCTGTTCCCGTCAGTTCTGTGTCTCTTATCCCTCCTCCTCCTCCGAAAAACGCAGCGCGCATGCTGGCCCTAGCGTTAGCCGAGTCCGCACAGCAAGCATCCGCCCAGTCCCTCAAAAGGCCAGGAGATGCTCATGCTGAAAGCACAAATTATGGAGAGGCTGAAGCTGGCACAGCTCTAGAAAAGCTCCATCTCTCTTCTGGTGCTCCAGACAAGCTCCACCTGTACACCAGTCTGCCCGAGAACCGACTCCACTTCCAGACCGGGGCTCCCGTAGAGCAGGAATTCCAAGGTAGCGGCACAGCCGGGGAGCAGAACCACCCACCCGGTGCACCTGGAGGCCAGGACCCCCCGCCTCTCCACACGGGCATGCCTGGGGACATGCCTGGGAGCAGAGATGCAGAGCAGGAGCAGTCCAGCTTCCATCCTGGCAAGGCGGGGGACAGTGAGCACTTCCCCGCGCACGCGGGGGACCGGGAGCACGCGGCCCACCGCGCTGCAGAGCGGGAGCCGCCCGCCACAGAGCCGCCCGGGGACAAACCCCAGCTCCGTGCATGCATGTCTGGGGACAAGCTCCACGCTCCCGCCTGCACAGCCGAGGACAAACTGCCGTCTCCTCCCGTGGCCCCCGCCGGGGACAAAGGGGCCCCGGTGCCGTATTTAACCACCATCCCCAGCGCAGCCAGCGAGCCCTCGCAGGGGGATGGCGCCGTCCCAGCCGGGCCCCGCGCAGCCACGGCCGCCCAGCCCGCCCCAGCACAGAGGCAGGACCACCAGGCAGCCACGGGACAAGTGCCAGCAGCCTCCAGCAAAGCTCCAAGTAGCTCTGCTCAGGTAGGTCCTTGTCTGGGCACAGCTGAGCTGTAACTGCAGGGGGTGAGCTCTGGGAAAGTCGGGCCCCCAACAAGATCGCTGGAAGGGATGTGGGTACAACACAGACACGGCCTTGGAGGAGATCCTGGGCTGCTTTCCTAAGTGGACATCCCAGTATACCCACTCTCCTTGGTTTTAAGGAGAAAACATGTCTGCAGTGGGGACTGACACAGGGCATGCTAGTTCAGAAGTGCTCAGAAAGAGATTTGTGCGTCCTCTGACAATATGCTCTTCCAGCATCCTGTGTAGGATCTTGGCCAACTTGCAATAGCACAAGAGGACACAGTCTTAGACCTCTCCTCATGCAGCTTAGGTTGGACATTAGGAAGAAATTCTTCACAGAAAGGGTGACTAGAGAATGGAAGGGGCTGCCCAGGGAGGTTTGGAGTCCCCATCTTTGGTGGTGTCCAGGGAAGGCCTGGATGTGACACTCAGTGCTCTGGGCTGGGGGACAAGGTGGGCATCGGTCAGAGATTGAACTTGATGATCTCTGAAGTCTTTTCCAACCTCAGTTATTCTGTTTAACAGAGCAGGTTAGACTCCCTGTGCAGGGGTTCCTTGTGCAGTGTTCCCTCAGAAATCCGAACCACCTCAGCCCATGAAGCGTGTCCAGCTTCAGCCTGGCCTAAGCTCCGTAGCCACATTTAGGGCAGGGATTTCTGCTCTGTTACACTGTGTGATCTGCTCACCAGGGCCCAAGGAGGCCAAATCCAGGGACGTCTTCGTTAAGGTGATACATTTAAAAGTAGAGCACTGGGGGCAGTGGGTAAAGAGGCAGCCACCTCCTGCCCGTCCTGTGGCTTGGCATTTGCAGAACACGCCAGTTGTGATGGGTCCAAAGTGCCGGTGGCACTACACTGCCCTTGCTGAGAGAGGGAACCTGCAAATCTCTCTTCCACAGCCCACAGGAACCAGGCACTGAAATGGGGCTGACCCATACGAGTGTCTGATATTTTAACTGCCGAACAGGAGGGGGAAGCTGCCTGTCCCTGACTTGTGCTGCTTTCCTGCCCGCAGGTGTGGAGCACCGCTGCCCCTGAGAAGCCCCCGGAGCCTGCCTTTGTCCCAGAGAGCAATTCCACTGCCCGCGGCTCCTCCTCGGTGCCCGGGGGCCCCCAGAGCCACGTGGAGAAGCCCCGGGAGCCCACGAGGGCCCCCCCGCTGCACCTCCGCTCCGAGTCCGTCCCGTCCCACCCCTCCTACGGCTTCACGCCCCCGGTGCCGCCCGTGAGGACGCTGGAGAGCAAGATCGCTGCGGCCATGCACTCCAACAACACCGACCCCCTCAACAACGCCAACTACCACGCCTTCCTGGCCTCCTCCATGCTGGCCTCCTCCGTGGAGGAGGCGCTGCTGCCGCCGCCGCCGCCGCCCCCACCCAAGCACGCCGTGTACGTGCCGCACCCCAAGCCCGAGAGCATCCCCGAGCCCTCGGGGCCGGACCCCTACCTGCACCCCAAGCCGGCCTCCGTGCACCAGTACAGGCCCGAGAGCGTCCCCCCCCACGTGTACCACGGCAAGCCCGAGCCCCACCAGGCCTACCCGCCCCGCTCGGACACGGCCGGCTCGGTGGGCGCCCGCTACAACACCTACGGCACCCAGGGCAAGGCCGGCTCGGCCCTGCACTCCAAGCCCCGCAGCCGGACCGAGTTCGTGTCCTCGGTGAGCCCCACGGGGCTGCGCGGCGCCGGCTACGCCGAGGACGCTCCCCCCTACCCCACCATCCGCAGGGTGCAGTCCCTGCACGTGCCCACCCCCGCCGCCTCCGCCATCCGCTCCGTGCCCATCTCCCGCACGGAGGTGCCCCCGGACGACGAGCCCCTGTACTGCCCGCGGCCCCTCTACCAGTACAAGCCATACCAGCCCCACTCCGACTACCACGTCACGCAGCTCCAGCCTTACTTCGAGAACGGGCGGGTCCACTACCGCTACAGCCCCTACTCCAGCTCCTCCTCCTACTACACCACGGCCGACGGGGGCTTCTACGACCTGGATCCCTACAGCACCGTGCGGGTGCGGCCCTTCCACCCCCTGCCCGGCCGCGACTTCTCCTCGTACGCGGCGCGGCTGCAGAGCAAGGGGCTGTACCGCTACCCCAGCCTGGCCTCCTACCCCCGGGGGGGGCTCATCAACCACCTGGCGGGGAAGGAGCACAGCTTTGTCAGCAGGGACGTGCCCCCGGCCCCGGACATCAAGCACATGTACATGTCGTGGGACCTGGAGGACATGGAGAAGTACCGCATGCAGTCCATCCGCAGGGAGAGCCGCTCGCGCCAGAAGGTCAAGGGGCCCGTCATGTCCCAGTACGACAACGTGGCCCCGCTGCTGCAGGAGGAGCTGGGGGGGCTGGACGCCATCCACCTGCGCAGCAAATCCGATCCTGGGAAAACTGGCCTCCTGACGGTGGCGGAGGGCAAGGAGGGGAGGTACCCGGGCAAGGCAGCCACCCCCGAGGGGGACGAGCGGTACTACCTGCAGCACCCGGAGCCCGAGCTGGACAGAGCCCACTACCACGGCGACTACGGGAACGGGCAGCCCGAGAAGCCGTCCCTGCCCCAGAAGCAGAGCAGCATCCGGAACAGGAAGATGCACGAGCCGGGCGGCAGCACCAGCGAGCACAGGACGCACTTGCAGCAGGAAGCGAGCCATAGGCAGCCTGCCGAGCCCAAAAACGGGCCCCCCTACCCCGACTACAGGCCCAAAGCGGGCCCAGAGCCCTCCGAGCCCGTGGGCTACCAGCACTCGGGCAGCAAGTACATCCCAGCCGGCCAGGACACCCTGAGGCTGAACCACAAGGAGGGGAGGCTGGCACAGGACAGGCCAGATGTGGAGAGGTCCCAAGCCAGACCCCCTGCCCCCCTGGAGAAGCACTCCAGAGACTGCTACAAGGAGGAGGAACACGCTGCCCCTCCCATGGCCCCGCCGCCCAAGCCCGAGCGGAGCCACAGCCTGCGGATGCAGCACCCCGAGCCCGTGGAGAGGGACTCTGCCCTGCTGTACCCCTACCAGACCCTGGGCAAGCGCCAAAGCACTATGACTGTGGTGTCCCAGTACGACAACCTGGAGGATTACCATACCATGCCTCAGCACCAAAGAGGGGGCTATGCTGGAGCGGGGGGGTTCGTGCCCCCCGGGTTCACCCACGTGCACAGCAGGACTTACGCCACGGCGCTGGGGCAGGGCGCCTTCCTGCCCTCCGAGCTGTGCCTGCAGAGGCCCGAGACAGAGGTCCACGTCGAGTGAGCTGGTGGGGGGGAGAAGGGATAGAGTCTAAGCAGCCTCTGCTGGACAGTGGACTGTTTTATTTTTTCAGTGATGGAAAAAAAAACAAAAAACAAACCAAACCCCGCCCGTGCCCCGGTGAGCGAAGCAAAGCCCCTTCAGCCCCCACTCACTGTTTTTATGTAGTAGAGCTCTAGCTTTTTCATGTAGTTTTGAGACAACTGGAAGGACAGGGCAGGCTGTTGGCACACAGGTGTTGCCAGAGAGGCCGGGCAGAGCTGAGAGAGGTGCTGTTGGCAGGGAGGGAAGGAGTCTGTCCTTCCCCAGGTGTGACATTGGCAGTGGCCGCCGCTCCCTCCCCACATGGTGGACTGTGCATGCAGCTCTTCTCCAGGCTGAGTGACCTTCCCACTGCTGGCTCCCAGGAAAGGGGCTCCATAACTCTGTTCTGCCCCCTCTGAGTACGCAGCAAGAGTGGCTGGGCAGGGGGAAAGACTGCCCAAGGATTTTCTCCTTGGTTGGTGCTGAAGTCCTGCCTCCCCCTGGTGTGCAGTGGACCCACTGCAGTTGCTTTGAAGTGGGTGGGAGCCTGTTTTGACTTCAAGGCTGTGGAATAGGCTCTGAAGCAAGATCAGAACATAACACACTTGTTGCATTGCTTGCTTAAGAAGCTGCTTCTGCCTACAAGAAATCCAATTACTTTACATTTCTGTGTTGTAAGCAGAGGCCAGCGACGGGAGCCAAGTAGGGCAGGTTTGCATTTCTCACACCAAAAGAAAGAAAACACAAAACTGCACCAAACCCTACACAGGCAGTTGGGAACAGCACACCCCTCCCGTGCCAGTTCCTCCTTGCTGCCAGGCTCTCTGTGTCCAGATGAGCTCATTCCATCTCGTGGCTGGCCAGGCTGTGTCATCTCACTACAAAACCCAAATACAAAAATCTCCATGGCATTATGTCCAGCCTGTGAATCAGAGCCCACCTTCCCAGCTGTGGGAGTGATGAGTTATCTGCATGAGCAGCTGCCCTGGGCCAGATCCTGCAGCTCTTCCAGCAGGGAATGCTCCTGCTGACCTTCACCTGAGGGTCTGCAGGCTCTGTAACCTCTCAGTTGCGTGTTGGCAAAGGGGTCCCTGCGGAGCTGTGGCACACACGGAGCAGTGACGAGCTGTCTGTGCTGTGTGTTGCCTCCCACGCCCCAGTGCAGCTCCTCCCAGTCCTCAGTGAGTAGGGACAGAAGGCCAGAGCACTGCAGAACACACCAATAACAGTGTCCAAGCTGTTGAAAAGCTTTCACGTTGTAAAAGCAGCCAGGCAGCACCTCGTGCTTCCTCTCAGACTTCCCAGGACTCACCCCCCGCCCCCAGAAATTAAGCACATCCATCCCATTTAGGCAGGGCTTACAAGCAATACTTGAGATTTAGGAGTTTTTAAATGTTCACTGATAAATTCCAAGGCCATTCCTGTTCTGTGTGGTTGAAGAACTTCTCTGCCTGTTTTGAATCTCTGATGTTTTATTAAAAGCCTGGAGGTCCTGCAGTTAGCACACAGCTGCTAAAGGGAACTTAGGTGGTGTTTTTGAACAAAAACTTTCATGGCTATTTTGGGACTTTTAAATCCTAAGGAAAACCTGCTTCTAGTAGCTGACTAGTCTGTAACTGTTTGCTTCTTTTAACCTTGGAACCTTGTCTGGGGCTGTTTCAGTAACTACCTTCAGGTTCTGTTTTACTGTGCAATGCTGATGTTTTAAGCATTTTGTTTAGAAGAGTTCTCACGTGTTATGAAACGAAATTTGGCAGTAAGGAGAAAAAAAAGAAAGAAAAAAAGAAAGTAATCAAAAGGAGTAAAAAAGCAGCACTGTGATCCAGGGTACCGCAATCTCCTCGTGAGGAATTCCCAGGTAGAGGGGTTGGGGTTTTTGGTGAGGGAACGCTTTTTGCAATGTTTTCTTTCGAGGAAAACTAACAGAAATACACAGAAGGGGCCATTAGGTGAGCCCTGGCCTGGGCCAGCCTGTCTCCATTGCTGGGAACTCCCTGGGAAAGGCTGCCCTGCCCAGGTTCCTCGGGATGAGCCGGGTCAGTCCGTGCTCTCCGCAGGGTGTGTGCTGGCACAGTCTCCCCACAGCTGCCAGGGACCTGTGAGGTCTCCAGCTGAAGTGTTTGGTTCAGGCTCTTTGGGATTCAGGGAACGAGAGCTGTAGGTCGAACCTCTCTCTCCATGAAAGCCTTAACTCCCCCCTCCTGCCCCTCAGCGCTCTCCTGACGTCTTGATTTTGGCCTTACATTCACCAGGACTATCCTGCAACTATGGGGGGGGCGATGCCAGCTCCCACTAAGGGTAAATGCCTCTGGATTCTCCTGCTTGAAGCCACTGTCTCCCTCAGAGACCAAGTGCTGTCCCTGGACAGCCGCTGTCCCCCCGCCCTGCCGGGCCTCCCGCGCTGGGCGAAGTGCCAGGGACGAAACCCCCGCACGTCCCACGGGAAACAAAGCTTTCAGCACCTTTCCAAAAGGGCTTCTGGACGTGCACACCTGGCGTGGATGGCTGCCACAAACAGCCTTCTCGGGAAGGAGGAGGTCTCCAGGAAAAGAAGCCAGCAGGGAAGTGAGCACCCAGCCGTCCTCCCCTCCCTCCGGGCTGTGCTCCGAGGGCTGGAAGCTCTCTGAGAACCCCAGCTTGTGTCCACCACTGCTGAGCCACTTCAGTTAACAGAATTTAAAAAGGTGGAAGACACCAGCTTTTCCCAGATAACACAGACCAGCACCTTCCTCTTGGTGTTGCTGCTGCCCATGGCTTCAACATCCCGCACGATCCCACAGCCCCCAAAGCCATAGAGGGAACTCTGCAGTTCTGCTCCTGCACTGGGCTTGGCCTGGTGGTCCTTAGAGTGTCACATCCTCATGAATTGGTTCATGATAAAACATCAGCTGTATCTTGCCAACAGTCAGAGGGGAGATTGAAAAGGATGTGTCGTGCGTCAGGGCCAGGAGGGAGGTGACACCAGGTGTCTGAGGTGGGTGAGCTGGCGGAAGGTGACATTTCAGTGTCCCAGCTGAGATGAGAGAGCAAGGGGACAGCAATGCACATAACCCTGGAACCCAGGAGCAGTTCTGCTCAGCTCAGAGGTTCCTGGGCAGCTCTGCCCCTCAGTGACTCCTGACACTTGCCATAACTTGCATCCTGAATTGCCACTTCCCGAGGGTCCAGCCCAGGTCCTCCCTGGTGCACGCAGAGTTTGGGCCAACAGTGCCCCCCAGCTCTGCATTTTCACCTCTGCTTTGGAGTGGGATGTGCAGTCCCTGGGAGGCCTTCCTTGGGAAGGGGGAGTGCAGAGGGTGAGTGAGTAAGGAGGGCCCAGCCCCTGTGAGGTCTTAAATAAAGCATTCATTTCTGATTTTTAAGGAGTCTTATCAGGTGAAACCTTTATGCATCTCTGAGAACACCCCCACAACCTTGTGCCTATGTCTTTGCAGTGATCCTCCTTTTCCACTCAGCATGGGAGGGGGGTCAGTAAGGATTGCACACTGGTAGTAAGTTGCTACACAAAACCAAAACCAACTTGAAAACATCCTGTTCCTCTTTCACCCCAGAAAGGGACAGAACCTCAAGTGTGCTCTGCCACTGCCCAGGGCATGGACTGAAGTGATGTTACACGGCAGGAAACCTGGATGAGAAGTCGTTTCCCTTCCCTTTGCTCTTGGCAGCTTGGGCATGCACCTCTTCCCAGAGCTTTTCCCAGATTCCCGTGTGAAAGGCATGGTCTGGTGTGAGCAGTGTGCAGTTCCTGGTGTGCAGAGTCCTGCCTCGTCCAGTTGGGGGGAGGGATTGGGGAGAAAAGGGTTGTTTTGCCGTTCATTTTCCTGCTGTAGAAGACTCGATTTTTCTTTCCCTGAGCCGCATGAGAGAAACATCCCAGAAAGTCTTGGGTTACCTTTGGAGTTCCCTTCACTTTAATTTATATAGTGTCTTTTTTTGTGAACTGGTGTAAAATGTATATGCTGACAAGCTCATGTATTTTTATGTAAATATTTTTTGTGGTTTTCCCCACTTGCCCTTCTCTGTAAATATTTAGAATTCTCATATTCTTCTCACCTTGTATGATGCAGATGTGGTTTTGTTTCTGTTTTTTATTTGTACTGTAATGCAACAATCCAGACTGAGGTGTCTTGTGGTATTAAACAAAAGCAACAGTCCCACTGAGCTCACACTCAGATGTGCAACTTGACAGCATTAATCAAGCCAGGTTAAAAACTACTCCGGTGTGTTTGTGTGTATTTTTGCCTCTGCCTTGTTAATTAAGCGTATTTAGAAAACAAAACAGGAGAAGCCAGTTTGGAGCCCTTCTTTGGAAGGCTGCTGGCAGGCAGCTGAGGATGAAGGAGGTGACTTTGAATCCATATGCCAAGGCTGGGGCTTATCTGTGCAGTTAAACCAGGGCTGCTTCCTGACCAAACCCAAACCAGCCTGGGCTGTTTGAGCCTCCCTTTCCTCTCGCCCAGCACGACAGCACGAGGAGAAACAGCTTGGCCCTGGCACAGGAGGCACAAGGCAGATGAAGTGAGGACAAACAGATGGCACAGCCACCTCGGCCCTCGGGGCTGGCAGGAGGGGTTCTGGCCACCACAGTAATAGTGGTCAGAGTTAATTAATGGCAGAAAGGTGATTAAAGGAAGTGAATTTCAAAGGTTTTTAGCATTGCAAGGAGGACTTCTGATAGTCTTTTCATCCAGTAAATGTTGTGTTCTTTAGAACTGCTGCCAGGAGTAAAACCACTGTCCACGTGGAGCCCGTGGGACACGGGGGGACATGGGGTGCCATCCAGCCTCTGCCCCACAGGCTTCTGTGAGCACAGAGGGGCATTAAGGCTGTTGAAATATTTGCTCCCAAATCTTACCTTTCCATCCAGATGTGCTTATTAATGCACACCCACCTGAACACGGCTGCCCTTGTAAGGTGAGCAACCCAATCCCTCTGACCCCAGGAATTCCAGAGCAGCACAGCCAGGGACAGGGGACCTTACAACGGCTGCCAGGTCCCCGTGTTCCACCCCCACAGGACCCTCCCTGCTCGTGGGTGGGCACCAGAGCTGGCCTTGGAGGGCAGAACACGACTGGGACGACTTGGCCAACAAAAAATTTGTCCACTAGACAAATTCACATCTGAACTGTTTGTGGCAGCTCCACCCGTTTCCTCTCAGTGCACTGTCAGCAAGGACAATTGGCAAGGGTTAAATCTGTCCCAGAAGGCTCGGGTTTGGTGGGTATGGATGGGAACAGCAGAAAGCTGAACCTATTGCCTCGTGGATAACGCTCAGAACTGACATCCCACCTCCCCAGCTCCAAAAATGCTCCAAAAGCAGCGTCGTGCCTCCCCAGCAAAACAGGAATTCCTTTCGTTCCCGTGAGATCCCAGCGGGCACACAAGTCCTGGGAGGGGTTTCAGGGCAGCACCCGGAGCAGCTCTCAGTCGCACCCACTGCTCCAAACGCGGCTCAAGCGAAAAAACGACGGTGAAAGCGCTCCATCCCTCTCAGCCTGTCCCGAGTGGCTGAGATTTACACACCGAGCAGAGGAGGAGGAGGATTTAAACTGCAGAAGTGTGCACAAGGGCTGGTAAACGCCGGGCGCGACAAGCCTTTTGCTGCCGAGGAGCCTCCGGCAGGCAGCGCTGCTCCTCCGCCTCTGCCGCTCACCCCGGCCTTGCGGGGAGTGAACACCGAGCAGGTTCCCTTCCAGCAGCTTCTGCTCGCCTTTCCAACTCCTGACATCTAGGGGTGGGGGTTCTTTTTAATTTTTCATACTCGAAGAGCTCCGTGGAGCGCTCAGCGCCTGCAGCATCCCGAGGAGCTCCGCTTGTGCCCGTGGCACTCACCCCTAACCCCGAGCTTAAATCCAAAGGTAAAGCGACCTGCAGACCTCGGCAGGTCACTGCTGCTTTCCAGAGCAGACATCAGCTGTTCCAGGGCCCCAGCCCTGGGGGAACGCTGCAATATGTTCACTGCTACACTAAAAAAGTCATCCAGAAACAGCAGCTGATGCTGGAAAGGCCGGGAAGATGCCGAGCTGCCCAGTTCCTCCCTTGGTGGGAGTTCCAGCTGGCAAGGATGCCCTGCCAAGATTAATTATCAGCCCACACAGCCAGAAGATCCCCCCAGCCCCGAACCCCAAGCCCAGGACCTGTCAGAGCAAGGCCTGTGCTAACACAGGTCTCCAGCCAGGCGGGGAGTGATCCTGAGCCTCCCTTCCCAGCATGAGCCTGGGTTTGGCTTCTCACCTTCCCTTCAGCCAGGGGTTGAGAGAGACTGAGGGGAGACCTCACTGCAGTCACAACACCCTTTGCAGGGGCAGAGGAGGGGCAGGACTGAGCTCTGCTCTGGGGGGACCAGGGACAGCCCCCAGGGAATGGCTGGAGCTG